>BMAO01020845.1:0-74763 GCA_019973975.1 Trichonephila clavata | reverse complement strand
GGTTCATGTAGGTTGATTAAGGCTACAGTGGACAGTTAAAATGTGGAAAATTGTCCAAAATATCGAAAAAAATGTTTTTGCTGATTATAATATCTTATTAGCCTCTCTATCAAACGCAAAAATTTTTTTTGGTTTTATGCATTTTTACTGAGTTATAGGGTAGTTTCGAATTAGTCATCCATGACCACGCCCTTTGTTTACATTTTCTAATGTCATGCTATTGTAGCTGTCATGCACTTTGACAGGAAAAAATTTATTTACTGTAGACAAAGCCTCACTAATTTTATTTTTAAATGTTAATTTATCAAGTTCAGGTTGGCAACACTTTGCTTTAACTGTATCTGAGACCTAAATTGACATTATTTGTTTACAATTTGTTCAAACTTCGGTTTGCATTTTTCTTTCAAGTTTACTCAAACCTTATATTTATTTTACCAAAACAAAAAGTTCTTTTCAGAACTAAAGCTCTTTTAAATCGCATTTATTGTTTAAAATTATTAGTATGGATCTTATATCATCGAGATATAGAAAACCAAAAGTCGCCCTACCAAAAGGAGGAAGTTGTTGTCTGAAAACAGCAAGAAGCGATGGCAGAAATCTCCTGAAACTGTTGATGAAAAAAACAGTTTTATATTACAGAGGATCTATTATCTGACCCAAGTACATCTTCCCAACCTGAGGCAAGTTATATTTTCACCCACAAGGCTGTGTTTTCTGAACTATTGCAAAAAGTTCCTTGCAAATATTGTACAAACTGTGCCTTGTTATAAAACAACACCAATCCATGGGATATTCTACAAAAATTGAACTTTTATGTGAATCATGCCATGAAAGCTATGGAAGTGTGTATTCAAGTTTCCAAGGGAGTCTAAAAATTCACATGATATTAACAGCAAGCTGGTGAGTGCCTTCCTATCCATAGGCAGAGGCATGCTGCTTTGGAAACTTTTTCATCTGTGCTCAACATGCCAACAATGGACAGAAAAACATTTGCCAAATGCATGCACAACTTATCGGTTAAAAACAAAGAAGTGAAGAAAAAAATGCTCGAAATGTCACGTCAAGGAGCTAGAGAAGCTCACATAAAAGTTGATTCTTCTCTAAAATATCAGGAAATCATTGACGTGAGTGTGTCATATGACGGTACATGGCAAAGCAAGGACATACATCTAACCTAGGATTAGGAATAATCATCGATGTCCTTAGTGGACTTGTTCTTGACTTTGAAGTATTGTCGAAATACTGTCATAATTGCATAATTACTGTCGAGATATGGGAGCCGATATTGCGTAAGTTCACATTTTGCAAAAAGGACATATGGATGAGTGTGACAAAAATTTCGATGGAACGTCTGGAGCCATGGAGATGCATGCTGCACTAATTATGTGGAGACGGTCAATAAGTGATTGCCAAATGAGATTCGTTTCCATGCTGAGTGATGTGACTCGAAAACTTTTCAGTTTTTGTCAGAAAATGAAGTATATGGTTCTGAGGTAAAAATCGAAAAGGAAGAGTGCTTGAATCATGTTGCGAAGAGGCTAGGTACATCGTTACGCAACAAAGTAAAAGAGTGGAAGGTGAAGAAGGTGACTCTTGGTGGGCGTAAGCAGGGAAGCCTTACGGATAAAAATATAACAAAGTTTCAAAATTACTACAGAAAAGCTATAAAAGATAATGTTCCTAATACCCAAAAAATGAAAACTGCTATATATGCCAGCCTGATGCATTGCTCGTCAACTGACGAAAAGCCTACGCATGGTAAGTGTCCTGAAGGGGAATCATCATGGTGTTTTTATAAAAGAGCAATAGCCAAAGGTGAAACCCCAGGGTCACATAGTTCAATGAGAACTTGCTTGTCACAACAAGTAGTTGAAAAAATTATGCCTGTTTACCAACGTTTAGCTTCAGACACCATTCTTGAAAGATGCGTAGGAGGCAAGACGCAGAATTGTAATGAAAGTCTGCATAGCTGCATTTGGCGAAAATGCCCAAAAGAGGTATTCGTATCCAAAAGGAGGCTAGAAATAGCAGTTACGGATGCCGTCGAAAAGCACAATTTGGGCTACGTGAAATCACTTGAATCAAAAGAGGATTCAAACCTTAATGATAGTTTTTCTTTGACTATTGCTGAAAGACAGGATAAACGACGCATTTCTCAAAACATTTCTGTGAAAAGAGAGAAAAGGAAAAGAAATACTACTAATAAAGATGTAGCCTATAATGCCGGTGCTTTTTAATTTTTTTCAGATTTAGCGACAGTTTTCTTTTTATGTGTAATTGAATTTATTACTGTTTTGCATTTTTATAATTTAATTGTATTGAAATACTTTATTTTTACTCATTGTGATTAATGAAATATATAATTTATATCTGGTTGATGAAATACATTCTACTAATTTATTTTATAGATATTATTAGAAAGTTCTAGCTTATTTTTCAATTTTATCACTATATATACCACGCATACTAATGTGACTGTTTCAATAAATATTGCAGAATCTTTTATTTATATATTCTGCACCTATCTTATGTTTATATGATATTAGTGTTTTTCAAATTTATACTTATATATCTTTAATTTTTTTAAAAAATCAGTTATTTTCTTATAAAATCAAAATAGTTGTTTCTCACAAAAACAAAAATTTGCCTCGAAACTGTTTTGAATTTTTGTAATTTAGTCCTATTGAAATACTTTATTTTTACTTATTGTGATTTATGAAATACATAATATATTATCCGGTTGAGATAAAATAATAATGGAATACATTCTGCTAATTTACTTCTGATATTATTAGAAAGTTCTAGCTTACTTTTCAATTTTTATCACTATCTGTACCACATGTCGATGTGACTGTTACAATAAATATTGCACTTATATGTATATATTCTGCACTTATATTACATTTGTTATGATATTAGTGTTTTTATATTTCAAATTTATATTTATATCTTCATTTTTTTATAAAAAGCTAAGTTATTTTCCTTTAAAGTAAAAAAAGCTGTTTTTCTCAAAATCAAAAATTTGCCTCGGAACCAAAGTTCAAAATGTTCCATGCGTTGCAATTTTTGTCCAATTATAACAAAACTTTCCAAAAGTATTCTTCTAATATGTAATTATAACTTCTTGGATGCATTGTAGCAATAGTGATAGGGTGAAAGAAGAAATTAAAGTTTTTTATGTATAAAGTCATTAAAATTCTTGAAAATTTCATATAAAAATTTGCGTTTACCATACTTTGTAAATTATCATATAAAACATTACTTTACATGCATAAATTTCTAAAAAATTGCTTAAGGATGTTAAATCAGTTAAAAATATGAAATTTTTTAAAAAATCAAAACGCATGGAACGTTTTGAAATTTTGAAATTATTGTTAAATTTTTTAAAAAAATTTTAAATTTCTTAAAAACTACTCATTTTTTTCTCACCAAATTTTTTATATGGTTTTAGTTATAACTTAAATACTGGCAGTCAAAATTTGGAGCATGTGTGTAACAAATTAAAAAAAAATTTTTTACTGTCCACTGTAGCCTTAAGTGAAAAATAAAAGATAAAAACATGAAATGAAATAATTTATATGAATCCTAACCAACAATCCTAACTTTTAACTAACAAAGTAAGATAAACGGTCGCCCATCGGGTATAGTGGTTAGCGACACTGACTGCTGTGCCGTAGGGTTCGAATCTCGGAGAAGGCATAGATGCTTGTAAATGTATAGCGCTTTCGCGGCATGGGGGTACACTAAATAGTCGTCGAGTTGCAAGTCCTCTTGTGAAGTTGGTAGAAGGGGAAGAGAGGTGGGAGGCCCCTGATCACCCAGGGTGTTCTCCTTCAAAATTGGGTGGAACCGAGCCAAATCATACTGTCACCTGCATGGTGCTCAAAGCTACGGCTAACGACAGGTGTACAATCCAGCCCGATGCCATGATTAATTTCGTAGGCCTCAATCTGACTACGTCAGACAGGTGAAGAAAGAAACCACAACAGTAAGATAAAATGCGTCTTGACCAAGCAAAGTTGCCTAAATGTGATAAACGTTCCTTCAAACAGATAAAAATTATTCTCACTTGTTTTTGTGATATAATTTAGCTGAATTTAAAAGTAAATTAGAAACAATTATGAAAACTATTTTCCTATTTTGAAAGCTGCTTTTCTTTATTAATGTTGCTCATTTTTCCACTTCAACTCTTCCAAGTAGAACGTAACTCTATATTTAATACTGAAGTAATAAAAAACTACGTGCGACTTTTTCTCAAATTAGCATCATAAGAGGACTTTTAAATGAGAAAGAAAGAATAATTAGAGGAAAATGATAGAAAAGAGAGAACGTCAAACAAAAGCAATATCAAGTTTTTCACACACACACAAGTCTTTTCCTACTAACACACGATGAAAGTAGACAAACTAAAATGGCGTGAAAAGAATGAGTTGAAAATGGCGACAAATTGTTTCGAAGATCTATACATTTTTTACTTTTTTTGATTATTTAAAGAATTTATTTTGGCACACATATTAAAATAATGTCAATAGATAGGTTATTAATAAAATTTTTTATTTTGAACATTTTAAAATTCTTACTGTTAGAGAGAGAGTTCATTCTCTCTCTCTATATATTTATTTATACATATCTTGCTCAAATTTTCAATCGTTAATAAAATACTTTCTATTCATCCATTTAAGTTCAAATAAACTTTTTAAAACTCAGAGGATGTTAATACAATTTTTTCAAATATTGATTCATTAATTAAATTTTATTTTTTAATTTTAAATTTATTCTACGTTATTTTTGTCGAAGAAGAAATTGGCTTTTAAAAAGAAATATATTGCTTGTTTAATATCACTTTGTGCCGAGCTTTAGAAAAAGTTTTATACAAGTAAAACGTTTTGTACACATATATACATTTCTTTGAACTAAATTCAAGAAGGTCACATGATAAATGGAATCACGTGTTATCTATTGATTTTAAAGCTGTCGTCAATCTTGAACGTATTTTTTTACTTGTAAAATTTAGGTACATTTTCAAATTTGACAATTTAGTAAAAATATTTAAGCGATTAAGATTTTTCAAAATTTTTTAAAAAGCAATCTTATATTATATGTGTATTTTTAAATCAAGTGAATTTTGTTTACCCATGTGTTCGTTATTATAGTTGAACTTTTTAAAAGTAAGTTAAAGTAAAAAGCAATAATTAGCAACAATTAAGCACCTAACTGATGAACATTATCGTATGACTGTTTGCATTTATCATGTGAGTATAACGTTACATTAATTTATGAACTTATTGATTGACAACACGTGATTGTAGTTATCATGTGACATGACGTCACATGAATTTAGCCTATTAACCCTTAGAAACATGAGATTATTCCTAGAAAGAATGCATTTTATGTTAAAAGTTTGCAAAATTGAATGTAAAAGTTGTTTACCCTTTTCTGTTATAAAAATGTTCAGTATTTTTCAATCAATATATTTAATTGAGTTTTGTTATTTTTGAATGAATATGCTTACTATATTTATTTTTCAAATTAAATTTAATACTGAATAAGATTTTTGAAAAATTTGGACGAATTAGAAGTGCAATTTTATTTCGAAATATAATTTTCTAACGACTTTTATTGAAGATGTAAAAATATTTCAATAATTCTATCCTTTTCTAGAGTTCGTAGTAGGCCATTAAAAAGAAGTCAAAGTTATGGAAGAAGGAAAGTAAAAAAAAAGAAATGGAGAGAGAAAGACAAAGCTATCTCACTCTTGAAGATCCTTTCTCATTAAATTTTTGAAAACAGCCTTCCCTTTGTTTCTGTCCTTGAAAAAAAACCCAGAAAAGAACAAATTCGCATTGTTTGAAAGGCGTAAGGATCGAACTTCTATTTTTACACTGCTCAGGGCATTTATTAGATATGCTATTAACGTGAAAAGCTTCAACTACGTTTCGTGTTAGCAAGAAGAGAGTTTTTCACTTTTTTCAGAAAATTAAAGGAATTGCGTGTGGTTTTTTTTCCTTTTCGAATAAGTAAGAAAAATATATTGAAACAGGCTTTAAAATTTAGTTAGATTTTATAGCGAATTTCATCGTAAATATGTAAGATTGATGTTTTTAGCAGCGATAAATTTAGTTAAATTTAAAATTAGTTTAAACTTTCAAGTACATCTACCTACGGTTTGCTGAGGCTGTTCTTGTCTTTGATTGTTCCTGTTTTACAGCATCTGGAAAGTGTATACTTCTTTATGAATCACCCTGAACTTAATATACATGTTTTTAAGAATTCTTTGTCAAGATTTATATATTCGTAATTGTTGGGAAAATATTTTCGGTTATGAACTGAATCTGTTAGACATTTGGAAAAGATTCATGCAGAAATTTATTTTAGGATCCGAATTCTTATGGTGTCCTTAAGTTTTTCCAATCCCGCGCCATGATCTCAAGTAAACAGACGGATTCAAACCCAACCTTTTTTGAGAGTTTCATGATTTTTGTTGGCAACAACTGCAATGCAAATTTAACTATTTTAAAATTTGGCTTGTGTAAGTTTTAAGGAGACCGAAGTTGGGTTTCAGACGGAATGTGAGAAGTGGCTTAAGCTCTTCGACTGAAGACATGTTAGACGTATGCAACTGGTTTGTTGCTTCACTTTTTTAAGATGTTTCGATCAGTTCTATTAGATGTTAGACAGTAGAAGGAAAGGTTCATATCGGTTCACCATGGTCTGGTAATGTTATTTTTCTGTGAACTATGTTTTTAACATTCAACTTATTATTTTGATTGCTCCAGTAACGAGCACATTGACTTTTTTTTTGCCATTAACATTGTCATTTGATATGAATTCGAAATGACGAAATGACTTCAATGTTATATATATATATATATATATATATATGCAGAGGTAGTTATCAAAATAAGGGAAATACCTTAGATTTATAAATAATCCTTTTTTAGTATGGTGTTGGAACGCCTTTGGTTTGTAATAAAGCTTGAATTCGCCTAGGAATCGATTCATACCAGTGCTGAATAGTGTTTAGAGCATAGATTCCCAGCCTTTTTTGAACTGGCGCCTCCTTTTCTAGAGAATGTTTCGATACCACCCCCGCCCACTCTAGAGAAATAAGAGTGTACACAATTCATGGTGGAAACAAGAATTAAGTTTTTAAAAAATATCCTATTACTAAAAAAAATTTTTTTTTTCTAATTTCATTTTTTTTTAAAGTCCCAATATTTTTACTTGCGATTTTGAAATATCTATTGTCACAAATATATTTAAATGTGTGTAATATTATATATTTAGTCATAGGTAGAGGATATTGTTGGAATTGAAACGCTACTGGATTTCTTCTTCATTTAAAAGAGTGGAATAAAAGATTTTTAGATTAACTATTATAAAGACAGGCAGGGATTTTGATGATACGAAGTAATTCATAATAAACTGTTTCTTTCAAAATAAATATAAATTGACAGTTTCAGCCTTTAAAGGAAACCCAAGTTAATTCCTGGTTAACATATTTAATTATGTTTCTCGGATAATATACTTAATGAAATGCAGTGGACGAAACATGTTTTCCTACTGCTCACAGACAAAGACAACACGTGCACTACAGAAATTAAAATGCACTATATCGTCCAATTTAATCTATGTCTGAATGTAATGTAATCTTTAAGTTATTCATTCACTTCCCGAAATACTGAAATATGGGAATTTTTGTACATGGGTATAGAAATGATTTGAATACATATAATCAACATAAGGTAAACAGTATTAAAGTTTACTTTTGTTAGTACATAATCAGCGTGTTTTTTTAGTCTTTTTTGGTTAATCTGGCCAAGACCCTCTGTGCCATCTCAACGCACCCTAATTTTCTCTGGGTCTTTTACTGTGCCCCTGAAAGCCCCAAATGCTTACAAGGGAGCGTTATCGCCCACGTTGAGAACCTATGGTTTAGAGCGTTATTGTACCATTCTTCATGGAGATATTGGGAAAGTTCTGAGAAGATGCCAGTGGAGGATATCGATTCCGTATTGAATGCTCTAAAATAGACCACAACGGTTCACTTATATTGAGATAGGGTGACTGCGTGAGCCAATGTAGATCTTTGACTTCATCCAAGTGTTCATCAAACCTTGATTTAACAAATCCTGCTGCATGAATAGGTACATTATCATCCAGGAAAATTTATCCTGCAGGAAACAAAGTTTGCATCATAGGATGGACTGGTCAGTTAAAATTTCTCTATACTTCTCCTCAATGATCCTTCCGTTCAGGGTTACGATTGCTGACACGACAGCCCCTATCATGACAGATCCACCTTCATGCTTGACAGCTGGAAGGAAACAACCACGATCATACGCTTGTGCAGGTGTCCTCCAAACTTGCACTTGTCCTGTTGTAGAAAAAAGTAAGAAAAAGGATTCATCACACCGTATTACTTTTCTCCTCTACTCAAACGACCAGGTTTTGTTAGTGTAACACCACTGTAGACGACATTTGGAATTAACATCTGTGACAAGTGGCTAGGGCATTGCTGCTCTTCCGTAATTGTTCTGTTTATGAAGGTGCCTTCTAACTGTAATAATTGACCCTGGAGGATACACATGCTTACTGAGCTTTGCGGTCACTTTTATTGCAGTTGTTCACTTTTTAGACATTACAATACGCTTCACTACCCGTCGGTCTCTTTCACTGAGAGCTTGTCTTGTCGCGCTGAGTGTATACTGTCATGACTTTAGACACGGTACTTCTAACAGCGCCTAAGAGTTGGGATGTTTGTGTAACACTGGCTTCTACAATTTGCATATAAATTTGTAAGTTTTATAGCAACTGCATATTCGCTTGAGGTGGCTGCCATACAGACTGGCAGGGGTAAAGTTCACTTCTAGTGGAGAATTATTTTCTAAAAAATAAATAAAAATGAATACCTATTAGAGTATAGTTCAGTTTTGTGTGGAATTACTAAAAACACTTTTCCAAGCACGGATCTACTCCACAATCATTACACCAGAATCGTGTTTCCTTGCTTATCTCTTATCCATTTGCATCCTTTTTTGAATAAAAAACTTTGCACTGTCTTGTAGGCTCACGTTTTGCAGGAGTAGGAGGAAGATGAGTTACAAAATGTCATTCAGTAAGACGGGCAGTGTTATCTACTGTAGATGGTCAGCTAGGATTCTTTTTTCCAGTAGCTGCATCTTCATATTTATGTAAAACTATTTCTACAATTTGGGTTAGAAATTCTAAAAATGTAATGTTTACCAACTGCATTTTTATGGAGCATAAATGAGTTCCAGAGAACCTTGTCTAGTAAATATAAAAATATCTGCTTTACCAATGTCACTCTGTGGTGACCTGTAGTTACCCCTTACATTCGATCTCTCCTGTTTATCTGGAAATCCGGCTAGATGTGTAGGAGGAACTATATAATCTACAGACATTTTATGTCAGTCCAATTTGATTTATTAATTCTTATAATGGATTAGGAACAAACACAACACAATTCTAATTAAGGTATATAACAATGGTAGAGTGTAGAAGTGAGATACGCAAAGGCGGAGATAATATTACAGAGCTTCAACTGAATCTAAGATAGCTTAAATACGCTCATTTACAACTACGCCGCACACTAATAATCAGCTTTTACTCAATCAATTTTACGATACCTGTTTCCTTAATGCTTCGGTTCCTTCACGGAGAACTTCAGGCAATATCTTTAGCTGGATCAATGACGATGGCTCCAAGCTCCGTAATATTTAATTATACTACTTTTCAATCTTCACCCACCACTTCTTCTTGCCCTCATCAAACGTATCAACCTCGCTTAACTTGTCAACAACTACGTGTCGACACCTCCCTTTCTTCACTTCACTTAACTTGACCTCTTACTTCACTCTTTTTCAACTCGCGAAAACCGAATTTATATAGTATTCCTCATTTACATAAATCACGTTTGGTTTCTCGTTGAAGGTTGGTTGAAATAAATATTTTGATTTAAAGAAAAAAGAAGTAATTAGTAGAAACGCGTATAGATCCGTCACAACTCTCCTCAGCTTCATTTGAGTCACAAGAATCGATGCCTTTTAAATCTTCATCTTCGGTTAAAGAATCTAAATCCTCATATGAAGTTTCGATCGACAAATTGGACACCATTATGCAACAGAAAAATGCCGCTGACTTTGAACATAAACTTCTATCCTTCAAAAACCCCTTCAGTGAAATTCTGCTATCTATTGAACAGAGCCCAAATTTACTTTTCCTGATATGGATTCGGGTTTGACAAAGATATGAAGGTGAAATAAGCTTCTCCGACATGTATTCGGGTATAACTATAAAAAGGACTAAAAATTATTACCCCATATAGTACTCGGAAGTGACATTTTTGCCGCAGGGATTTCCCAAACCGATATTTTCTCAGGCATGAATTTTGAAGCAATTCTAGTGCCGTGGCCGAGATAATCTCGGGAATGACAGTTAAAAGGTTAAATGCATGATCAGTCATGTTTGGATTTTGAATTTATTCTGCTTTTAATAAAAGAGTCATAATGCGAATTAATATTTAGGCAATCAAATCCTCACAAAGTGTTTAATCTGTATCTCATTTAATTTTTTTGGATTCAATTGGGACATATTTATCAAAAAGAAAGGCAATCTTAAGTTTTATCATAAGGGAAGAATTTGGTTTTAAGCACACGTTTATAAGTTTCACTTATATGTAAAGGGATTTTTACCCACTTCAAAGGGTCAGGTTAATTCGAAATTTTGCTCACTTATCAAGGACCGATGACAGATCAATAATTTAATAATTTTGTTCCATTGTCCTGATCAGGATCATCAGGCTTAACGATTTCTCGTTTTCAGATCCCATCCGCATCTGGCGACTAATTTCAGATCCCATTGCGAGATTTGGCGACAAAAAGATTAAGTTACAACTTAGTTTGATTAACTGTAAAAGGGTGTTTTTCAGTTTTTTTTAAACTAAAATTTATTTGCGTTAAAAATCTATAACAAAATTTTGAAACGTCGATAGTAAATATTTTACTACTTTTGCTCCTCTATTCTAATTTCTTACATTTTAATTTTTTCCCTTGAAAATTGAAAAAGCAATTCTTCAAGACAGTAGATAAAGTTTTTAGTTTTAGATAAAATAAAATAAAGAAATAGTGTGTTTATATGTAATTTACTCTCTTGGGCTGGAAATAATTTCAAATTTACCCGAAAAATCATATTTGCTTCCAAATAAATAAGTTTTGATTTATAATATGAATGCGGAATTTAAAAATTTAGAATGTATGGCAGTAAATATTCAATGAAAAATCAAATCTCACTCACGCAATGGAATCAAAATGTATGAGGAAGAAAATATTTATATTCTTAATATTTCGATTTCGGGAATTATTATCCTCAACAAATGATGAATTATATTAAGAATTATTATTCTTAAGATTAATGAATACCTCTTAAAATAATTTTCATGTAGTTTGCAATTAAATTTATAGACTATATTTTAAGCGTTTGTTACGATATTTCAACAATTACTGATTTAACGATCTGTACATATATAGTTACGCAACTTAAATTAAATTTATTATATGAAAAACTGTGATAAAAAGAGAGAAGGTGATCTTTTCATATGAAAAAAAAACAACATATTATTTAAAGTTAAAAAAATGTAATTAATATGTAACATCGTGAAATAAATTGTTTCCATTGAATTTCAAATTAAGGACATTTAACGGGAGTGAAATACATTCATGTCCAAAATTAAGATCACAAACATGTTTTTCGCATAATTCTAAACTGCCTCCAGTAAAACTGAAAGAATTTGTATTTTATACATTTTGAAGAATGGGTAGTTCAATATCAACCTACAGTTTAGAAAAATAAGTTGTTTAGTGTAAGTTTTGAAGAACTATTGCACTGAACCATTCAAGTATATGGAACTTTGGCCTGCAGTTTCTGGAGCATTGCATTAAAACAAAGAAGTTAACCTGTTTGTAGTGAGAATGACTTCTCATAATCGCTTAGAAGATTCCTTGCGATGGACAACCGTTGGCAGGCTTGAAGCTAGCTAGTTTAAAGCAGAGGTGACTCGGCGGTTACAAGGGGCATCAAAAGTGCTCTCCCAGCTGTGGAATCGATTCCAAACAAGTGGTACTGTCATCAGGAAGGTCGACCTCAAAGCCGCCACACAGCAATGACATCTGCACAGGATCGCTATTTGGCATTAAGCGCACGACGTCATAGGCGGTTCCTCAGCTTACTCGTGACTTTGCTGCTGTGTCTAGAGGAAGTATTTCCTGGCAAACCAAGCAGTCTACAGACGTCTTGCAGAGACCGGCGTTTACGTCCGGCGTCCAATCTTGTGTGTCCCTTTGACTGTATCCAGTAAGAAAGAGTGGTTATTGTGAAGCCGGAAACATTAGTTGTGGGCACTACAAGAATGGGAGCGTGTTCTTTTCAGTGATGAGTCAAGATTCACCAAAGTGATTCTCGTCGAGTCTTCATCTGGACAGAAAATGGAGGTCGCTTTCATCCCTCCCTACATAACAAAAAGCGACAGATTTGGTGGGAAAAGAATACTTGAGTGTAGTGGCATAATGTTGGGCAGTCGTACACCACTGTACGTTTTCAATGTGGTTGCTTTCAACTCACAAGGTTATAGGGATGAGTTCATTGAAGCCTATGCGAGGTTGTTCTGGGTGCTATGGGCCTAGACTACATTATTGACGACGATAATGTGGGACTACACAGAGATCAAATAATTGATGAAATTCTTGAAGAGGAGGATATTCACCATATGGATTGGCCCTAGAGGTCTCCAGATCTCAATCCTATTGAATATGCTTGGGATAATCTAGGAAGCGACATTTTTTCAGAGTAGACCCTTTTGGGACAGCCCAGGAGAAAAGTCGTGTTTTCAGAAGAATGGGCTTTGTTGCCACAAACACTTATTGACACCCACATAAACAGTATAGCATGTCGTTGGGAGTCTTGTATACTGGTGCACGGGATCCCACTCCATGTTAGACAGACTTTTCCGCAGTTAAATGCTTTACCTCTGATTCCTGATTTTTTACTTTTTGAAATTCCCAGTATCTCAATTCAAAACGAAAATCGTTTTCACACTGTTATGTTACTATATTTTTTCTCACATTGTAATATGTCTTTGAGTTAAATTTCTTGGAAATGCAGTAAATACAGTCGGACCTCTATATAACAGTCGCTATATCACGAAAAAAATTTGTTTTGAGAAAAACTCGTTAAACACAGAGATTCATCTTTTAATATACAATTCATAAACACTATACATTATTTAAAAAAGTAATTATTTTCACGTTTTTTGAAAACTAATATCTATTCTTTTTATATCTTTCCCATCAAAAGGAAATCTGAATGTTAAAAAAAGAAAAAAAAACATTGTTTAGGAATATCACTGTATTTTTAACTTTAAAAAATAATTTGATATTAAAACTAATAAATTTTTTAACGAAATTTTCTAATTTTAAGCCTACGAGTAATTTTAGATGCACATGATTTTATAACCAGTTTTTTTAGCGCGTTTTTCACGTAATGGAACAAAAGCGCTATTATGACGCAAATTTCGTCTTCGTCTTCGTTCCATATTTTGTCGTACCTTTTTCTCAGCCAATAAGCAACCAATTGACCTCGGGTTTTCGGCATTTGGTCGCATTTGTGCCCGAGATGAGCCGAATCATATTTAAATTTAATAATTTTTAATTTTTTTTAAGTACAGTACTACTTTCTGTTAGTAAAAAGTTCATTAGTTGCATAATTGTAAAATACAACATGTGAAAAACGCGCTAAAATTACTTGGCCATGCCAATGATTGATATCTTGTATCAACCTACACATGCTTTCTTAAATTTAATTACTGATGAAATCTGTTTTATTTAAAAAACAGATCATTGATCACCATAAAATGTGATAAAAGATAGAATAATTTGAAAAATGTCCTGAAATATTTTAAAAATAGGAAGTGAAAAAATCGAATCACAAGAGAAAAAGTTCGCTAAAAAGAAAACGCACTTTGCTATCTGGAGGTTATTTTACAAAGAAAATTCTAAAATGTTCTCGGTTCTAGGAAAAAGTTCGCAAAATAGAGAAATTCGTAATATAGAGTTTCGTTATATGAAGGTTCAACTGTATTTCATCCGTTTTCACAGATTCTGTGTTTGTGACCTTAATTTTGAACATGAGTGTATTGAGTAATAAAAAAGATAATTATAATATATGAATAAATATAAATATTTAACACATATGAGGATAAAAATAACAATCTACAAGAATAAAAATAAAGAATGGTGTGACTTTAATCTGAACGCAAATGATTTATACACAATATAAAAAAAAGAAATTGATGAATTACAAGAGCAATAACTGTAATCGTTTTTACTTAATGAATTTTGTTAGTTTATTTCTTTTATTTCACAATTATTTTTAAATCAATCTGCAATTTAGAATGAACAATTCTTTACCCTTCCCTTTGTTTTCCACCATTATTCGTTACAAAGTTCGAATCGTATCCAAAATCCTTTCAAAATAGAATTTGATAAATTTAAAGCCTATGAAATTGACTACTCCAGCTAATTTATTTCACAATTTCATTGTAACAATTGACGTCTCTATTTAGTTTAATGCAATTAGTTAATGGTATAAATGAATTTTTTGAATTTTTTTTTATAGTTTTACAATAAAATAATACCTTCTAAATCATTAATTAAACTAAGCAATCCCGATAAATTTAACTTTTTATCTAGAGAGGGTGAAAATGTTTCATAATTCAGGTAAAATCTATTGTGCTGATCTCAAAACGAATATTCTGTCACCGGAACTTTTGCAAATGTGAAGAAACTTTTTTTGAAATCTTCATTTATAAAAATTTTCTCTCTACATACCTTTGGTAATGGAGCCTATCAGTAAAGTTGAAAAATTAAAATAAGCAAAAAATAAATAAGGTAAAAATAAAGTTTTATAACTTTTTAAAATCCTAAAATAATTTTACTTTTCTCTATTAACAAAATCACTTTGTTTAAAATTTAAACTTCAATTAAGTATTTCTATTGTTTTTCTGTCCTGATTTTTTTCATAAGTACTTGTACATATTATGGGCTAATATTGGTTTCTTTCTCATTCGTTTGTATCTTCATCTCTCCGTTCTAATCTTTTCTACCCAGTAACGTAGAGTTTATCTCTCTCTCTCTCTTTCATTTTTGGGACCGCGGATTGGTAACTTCTATTGGAAAACCAGTTTATTCTCCGGGAACACCCAAGCCAAACAGGCACTCTAGAAATCTTTAACATGCCGCATAGTCATACGACAAGGACACTGTTGATTTTTTGCATCATGAAAATCCCCCGATTTGGGTCGAGATCGAACCCGCAAACTTGGGTATACAAGGACAACGCCAAACCAACCGGCAGTAACGTAGAGTAAAAAAGGTGAGGCCTTGCGCCTTAAAACATTTAAAAAAATGATAAAGAGCATGTGTTCCATTCTTGTTTGTTAGTTTTCATATCAAGCAATTATTATTTATTTTTATAACGCGAAAGTCTATATTTTGTTTGATTATTAGTATTTGGTTGCCTCTATAGCACAAGTATTAATATATGTGTACGAGTAATTCTATGTTTTATATTTACAGTGAAATTTTCGTTTATTAATGATTCGTTATATTAGCCGCGGTTATATATTTTTATAATGAAAATATTAGTTCCACTCTAAGTGTTTATTTATTTTAATACGGAGAGAAATTTTACTCTTTAATATTTATTTAATTTTATTATTGCTGAAATAAAGAGAGCTTTTAAATTCCTTTTGAGTTTTATTCGAGTGTCTGAGTTATTAGATGTATGGGGGTAAAATATTCACACTGTTTGTTTCGATGCCCTTATTTTCGACGATTAATCTATATATGAAAAGGTGAAAAGCGACTCACTCACTGACTCATTATGAAATCTCCGGAATTATTCAACCTACAGACTTGAAATTTGGTAGTCATATTTCTTTCAAGGAGTAGAGATCCACTAAGAACGGATTTTGTGAAATTTGAACCGCAAGGGGCGTTAAGGGGAGTTATAAATAATTATTTTCATTTTTAAAATATTAGACGTACAGTCCTGAAATTTCGTAAGCAGATTCCTTTTATAGGGTAGACAAAATGAGTATATACAAAATGAGTTTTTTGAAAATCGACCCCCAAGTGGCACTATGGGAGCTTAGGGGGCGTTATAGATAATTATTTTCATTTTTAAACTATTAGACGCACAGACTTTAAATTTGATAAATAGATTCCTTTCATAGAGTAGAGATCAGCTACAAAATGGGTTTTGTGAAAATAGCCCCCTCCAGTGGCACTGCGGGGGCTGAAGGGGCGTTATAGATAGTTGAAATTTGAAATTTGGTAAGCAGACTCCTTTCATAAAGTAGAGAACCGCTACAAAATAGGTCTCGTAATGTATAAATTTAAGGAAAAGTACTGTCAATAATGAATAAATGTAAGTGTGTAAATTATTGTATGAACATGAGTAAAGCATAAATTTTTACAGAATAAACGTCTTATGAGAAATAAATTTAAAAAGTAATACTCTACAAAATTAGTTTTACCATTTCCATGAATTACTACGATTTCTTTAACTGAAACGGCCTTTTAAATGTTTTTCATTCAATTTTTTTTTATTTTAAAGTGTTTTTTAAAAAGAAATACATCTAATACCATTTAATAATATGTTTAAATGATATATTCGTCATTAACCGAGCTACTTTTTAAATTAGAGAGAGGAAGAGAGAAAACATATGTTCAAGGGGTTTTATTTAAATAACTAAATGCTTTAAATGAAAAAAAAAAATAGATGTGGCAATTTAAGTTTTCTTTACTATAGCCGGTTTTTATATAAATCAGTTTTTTTTTCTTTCACAAACAATTATTGCTCTGGATTGCTTTTAACGTCGATCGAAATGGAATGACGCAACTTTTAAAAACAAAATTTATGGTGATAAACAAAATATCTTTCTTTTTTGAATGATTTCATTGATAATATTTTTTTACAGAGGTGAAAAAGGAACAATGTGTTTCATACTAAACTGTTACAAAACTTTCCATTCTCGAAGGATTTTACGAGAAGAAAAGTTTTTTGTATTTCCATCATGAAAAATGAGCTAAACTCACGTTTGTTTACTTGATTTAGCCACGCCGAAGCAAAAAACATTTCAAGAAAATGGATTGCATGTTAAAGTTGCAAATAAAAAAAAGAAAAAAAAACTATTTTTGCCACCATACGTTCACAAATTCTGTGAAAAAAGGGGGTTTGATTCATTTTTGAGAAAAGCTTGAAATTCTTTGATTTTCTCTACGATTTGTGGCTTTATCTACCTCTTCATTCTGAAAAATGGTTTTAAAATAGTTTCTTTCAGAAGAGTAAATAAACAAGGCTGATATCTTCATTTTCTTGAAGTTATATATTCAAGTTCATAAGCATCGCTAGATAGTCTCAGTTATACGAAATCTAAAAATGTTTATATAATGAATTAACATTATATTGACATCTTCTTTTCAATGTGTTGCAAAATAATAAATCAAAGTTTAACTTACAATCATAGAATAAAATTTATTTGGAGTAATTTTCCTTGCTTTTTGATGAATATTAATAGGAAAAGAAAAATAGCTACATTAATTTCTGTGAAATAGTCAGTAACCCTTTATAATGATAATTTAAAATACATAGAACCGTAAAAAGCGATTCACAATATGCATGCTAAGATAAACCTTCTTTAAAATATGGAATATATAATGCGCGTGCGCACGCTCACACACTTTTGGACAATGATTGTGTAACATATGGTTTTGCCCGTGTATCTATTTTAAGACGACTGGTCACAGTATATCATTCTGCTCTGATAATTACACTCATTGCCATAAAAATTTCGGCATGAAGATGGCATGTGGGATCGTAACGAAACTTTGACATGACGGTACATGTCAGGCAGATATGCAAATAATTAGAAATTTAGCGACATTGCGCATTGCGTAATGCCACTAGAGGGCGTTGAACTTCGTTATACATGGAGTATAAAAGAGGTAAGCATGCAGGTGTTTAAGTGTATTTAATCTTTTGTAAAGGAAACGCTGAGGTAGACATACCGTTACGTCGCCATTGAAGACAATATGAGCAGACGTTAGAGTTCGAAAGAAGAAGAATCATCGAGATGATGGATGCTGGGTGGTCAGCGAGTAACTCGACAAGTAGGTCATTCTGATTTGACTGTGAGGAGGTGCTGGGACCAGTGGACAGAAGAGACATCCTTTACACGGCAACCAGAATCAGGAGGCCCTAGACAGATCAATCGTCTAGAAAACCGTCGCATCATACCTTCCGAACGCGTAGAGCAAACTGCCTCACTGGCCCTTGTCCAGACACAGGAAGCATCTTTACTATAAGCTCCTGTGTCTTTCTAAACAATCACAAGGCGCCTGGCTGAAGGACATCTGGTATCGCGTACGCCCATTACGTGTGCTTCCAATGACACCCACCCATCTACGCCTCCATTTGGAGCGGTGTCGCACACGACGAGATTGGACTGTAACGGAATGGAACCAGGGTGTCTTCAGTGAAGAATCTAGATTGAATTTGAGCAGTGATGTAAATCGTGTTCGTGTGTGGAGGCCCCTTGGTGAACACCTCAATCCTGCCTTCGTTTTACAGCGACACACCATTCCCCCAGCTAGTGGGATGGTACGGCGTGCCATTACTATACACAGTCACCCCTAATATTGATCCATGACACACTGACAGCCCAGCGGTACGTCCATAACATCCTTCAGCCACATGTGTTACCACTCATGGCAGGGCTCTCTGGAGCCATTTTTCAACAAGAAAATGCTCAACACACAGCAAAGATGTCACAAGACTGCCGCCACCACATTATCACGCTTCCCTGGCTTGCTCGATACTCAGATTTGTTACCAATAGCCAGATCTGGGTTCATTTGGGACGGCAAGTTGGACAGCCTACGAATTTGGTAGAACTAGAGGTGCGCAACTGTGGAGCGAAATGTCTCAGGACATGATACGGAATTTATATGCCTCAATGTCCGCTGGTATTGCACCGTGCATTCGCTCTATAGGGGGTCCAACAAAGTACTAAAACTTCCATTTATTTGTACTTTTTTCAGGAATAAATTACACTTCTTCTTTGATTTTCGAATAACTTATTTATATCAAAGTAGTACTTACATATGTAAAATTTCGTTCCATTTTGCCGACTTTTTTTGGGTGCGCAAATTTTTATGGCAAAGAGCGTATTTTTCCGACGCTTTCTGAACTTCGCCTTCAACCATCTCTAGATTTAAGATGGAGGCACACACACACACAATTACTTTATTCTCTTATCCATTAAAACCCTTTTCTCTAGCCACCGAACTCACTCAGTTCTTAGACGCCCGTTCATTTAATATGATTATATATGAATATATGTGATATTCATATGTAATATGAATATATGTTTATTTATAAATATAGATGTATATATGTAAGCAAATCTAGAGGTATATATGTAAATATATCAAGATGTAAATATGTCAATTTTTTAAAAAAAGATGTTCAGAGTCACTCATAAGATAATACCAACGTATTAAATTTTAACAAAAATGTTATTTCATTTAGAATTTAGATAATCAGAATATTTGCAACATAAATTTTATTCAACAAAAAATAACGTATTTCTTGAGATTTGACAATTGAAAAATAGTATTTCGAAACATACTCAGGTATGTTCTTATTAAATCGATGAAAGATCCAATACTTTTCGAAACAAATGAATAATTGCTGGAGGTAGGGGGTTATCAACCTTACGAAACTGTTATTGATTGATGGATTAAATATTTACATTGAACTTTGAGAAGATCTGAGAATTTAACAAAATTACAGTTTCTGCTACTTTTGTTTTGAATTTTTGTGCAATATAATTCTAAAATTATCAAACTCTTTTCAAGATTATGGATATGATTTCATTTGAAAAAATTCACAACACCTGCTATTGTAAAAAATTTTCATGAAAAATGAATAGTTAATGTTTTTAAGATAGAAACCAAGTTTCATTTTTTTGCTACGAAGATTACAATACATGATTAAGAATTAACACGAAGCTGTTAATTACTCAAATTAACAAATAAGTTAACATTTGTTCGATATGACCTATGCACGATTTCCTGAGTGCTTCCCTAACTATTTTCTCTACCGGTACAAGTGTGTAACGTTATCTTTAAATTTTAAAATTACGGTCCAAAACACGGGTGCTTAAAATATCTTATGAGTCCCAATGTGTTTCCTCTAAAAGTGCTAATTTTTGAACAAGAATTATAATGTTGCATCAGAAATACGAATGGTAAAGATCTACAAGATCTTTTTAAAAAGTTACCTACAAAAATGATTTTTATTTATGTAAGTTAAGTGAAGGTAAGAAGGTAGTTTTTTTCTTGTTCGGTCACCTTCCGATCTTCTGCTCAATGATCAAATGGCCGATTAAATCGAATCGTAAGGAGCACTTTTAGAATCATTCCTTAAGCGAGTAATTTATAATTTTTTATCAATAGATTTAAAATTGTCAGCAATGTTTAATTTAACCATATTTTGAGTTTTATTTACGTTAATCCTAAAGACTTAAGAATAATGGGTTTTCTAAGAATCTTCACTATTTAATTGATAGTTAATAATTGTTCTACCGACAATAGATTTTACTGTTTTGTACTCACAATCCTTCTTCTAATGGGCTCAATTCATGAAGGTCACGTGATAAAGATAAACACGTGTTCTCCACTGAATTAAAAGCAAACATTAAAATAATTGTAATTGTTGTTTTATTTGTAAAACTTAGATAAAAATTCAAATTTCATTATTAGGTAAAAATGTTTAAACGTTATAAAAAGCTTTCCAAAATATTTTAAAATTAAAAAAAATTATTTTATATATATATGTATTTTTCAATACAATGAATTTTGTATTCATATGTACTTTTTAAAAGAAAGTTTCTGCAAAGAGCAAAAGTTGGCAACAACGAAGCACATGAACCGATTAGCTAGAAATACAAGATTGCTTGAATAGTGTGACTTTGACGTCACATGAGTTTTTAAATTGATTGTTTAGAAACACGTAGTTATCATTATCATGTGACCGTGACGTCACATGAATTAAGTCCATTGTGTCTTATTTTGTAGTTCAATGAAAAATTCTGAATTTGGTGTGTATTTTGATATTTATTGATAATTTTTTTTTGATCATCCATTTTAAAAAAATGTGCTATCGCAATTACATTATAGATAATACATTTCATATGAAAACATAATTGTTTACTTAGAAACCCTAGATTTTGCATAGTTTCTCTGCTCTCTTATTAAGATCTGCTCACTATTATCAAAACTAACCATTCAGAGATAATTTCTTTTACGATCCCAGTTTATGATTACAGGAACAATTAAAAAGCGTCCGTTCCAAACTATATAGAAAAATAATTGACTTTTAAAAAAATAAAATTAAGCAGTAATGAGATATTAGAGAAGAAATTACAGCCTAAATGAGTAAGTTCAAAACCGAAAGGAGATATGTAAAAATAACAGCAATGAGAAGTCAAAATAATTTTAATGTTCATTAAAAATTAATGTTCTGTTCATAATAGACTGCATATATGAGATGAATAATTAAAAAAAAAGTGGAATATAAGGATTTTATGATGTTTTGATGATAAGGTCTCATTTTAATATTTTTCCTATTTCTTTTTTCACTTAATTTCGTTTGGCGGAGGTATAACTATTTCATATTCGACATATACCCCTTTTTTTCTAAATTTCTACGAAAAGGCCTCTAGTACAGGAGTGGACAACTTGTTTTGGGCCGTGGATCACATTGTAAGAGTGGAGGACAATGGAGCGTTGCATCTTTTTAAAATTATTGCATTCATTATAAAATAATAAATATAAATTAAATAAAATAGCGACATTTGTCAATCATTTTACTGTGCTAATTTCATATTGTCTATAACTACAGAAGCATATTTAATTTTAGAATCAGTTTAATGAGACAAATAAACCCTATATATCATACTTTTTTTGCAATTTTTAAAAATTAGTGTGTGTATTACTTGTTTAAATTGTCATCACAGCCTACAAGTTCATTCAGCTAACTTTCATCTATATTTACTTTTGTCGAGATTCATGCAAGAAAATCTTTGCTCAGAAATATATGTCAGCTAAAATATAAAGAACAATTTCCCCTTCAAATTTCTTCATATATAGAAATTTTTCAGCTGACAAAGATTTATAAAAGTCAATATCATAACATGTTAAACGTTTTCTTCCCGCTGTGATATGACTGTGAGTCAATAAGTTCAGGCTGTAGCTCCTCAAGTGGTGTAGCAATATCAGCAGTTATGGGATATCAGAACTAATTGAATTTATGCTCAATTACGCAAAATTTATAAAAATCTTTTTGTGACCTCGTCCTCCAGGCTCTACAGATGATCTCTTAGTAGAAACATTTTCATGTACTACTTTGTCTTCCTATTAGTGAAAAACAAAAGACGAATCTCTTTGATCGATCACGGAAAAAAAATCTCGGGTCAAAGCTAATTTTCTGATCGTCTTGGTGGGCCGCATAAAAACTCTTAGCGGGCCACTAGTAGTCCACCTTTGCTGTAGTGTAAAGAATTGGAATAAAGAATTAAATAAAAAATTTTAGTGATGTTTTGAACTTTCACATTCAGTGAACTGAATCTAATTTATTATTTATTAGCATTTCATTTCGAAACAACTCAAAATCTACTACGTAGAGCAGTGATTCAAAGCCTTTTATTTTGTTTGGTATATTATTAATAATTTCAGAATTTGGCCGCACACTAACAATAAAATAAGCTTTGAAAAATGTTATTTATCTATTATACATTATGTAAAATAGTTTATGATAGTAATTTTCACTGTTAAATAAAATAATATGTACGACAAGTACAGCAAAATGTTTATTGAGCATTTAATTATAAGAATGCATTTGATGCGAAATTTGAGCTTGATGATTTTTAATAATTTCGTTCATATTTAGTCCTGAAAATGATTATGCCTCTCTCATTTCGTCATCTACATTTAAAAGTCTGGATTTTTTTTTCATTTTTATATTTGTTAATATTGAAAATCCGAATTCACGCAAATAAGATGTTGAAAATCGTAACAATATTTTAATGCTTTTTTGTTATTATGAGGTAATCATCTCTAATTTTAATCCGAAAGAGATTGACTTTTCCAAATGTTTTGGAATTATAAATATGCATTATTACAGAACGATATTAGTTTTTCCTCTTCGTTCAAAGTTAATTCATTTACAGATGTATCCGTTTTCACAAATGGATTACGAACCCGATCAAATTTTTTTTAAATATTCATCTATCCTTGAAAGAATGTTAAATAAATCAAGAATACCTTTAGTTTTTTTCTATAAAATGGCCGAAAGATTCGGTTTCGGATTTTGTTTTTCTCTGAGTAATAATTTTAAAAACATTTGGTGGCACACTTCAAGAATTTGGCAGCACACTAAAGTGCCGTGGCACAGTGGTTGACAGAGGCGCTCATAGAAATTTTTCAAGGAGTGGGGAAGGGGGTCCAGGCTCGAAAGTCTACCATTCTTTTATCATGCTCCAATACTTCGCCCAACAACATATTTTTCTGATTTTGTCGATTTAGAGAACAAAAAACAATAAAAAATCAATTAATTAATGAATAATTAGCATTAATGAATAAAATTAATTATTTGTAACAAATGCTCAATTAAATTTTACGTACTATATACATAGGATTATAATCAACCAAAAAAAATTCAGGACTATGGGAGGGGTCCGAACTGGAGTACCTCCCCTCCCCCTTGTGTGCGCCACTGGTGGCTGAGAATCACAGGGGTAGAGCCTCGAAACCCCTGTGTGTGGATGTGAAGAAATTTTGTAAAAATTATAAATATAAAAAAAACAGATATCATTCATCATTTTCAGGATCGTGAAAAGAAAGTAAGGAAATAGTCTTTTTTCACTCTTCTGCAAGCACAAGCACAATGCAAAAGATCTACGTATTTGCCCATTATCAATATTATAAATGAGTAATTGAATATTAAGTAGAATTACCTTGTTTAAAAGGAATAATTTTAAGCACAATTTGGTCATTTCTACAGATTTATGGCCATTAATTCACTTTCTAATGAAAAGTTTTAGTATTTTGTAAAGTAAAGAATTAAAGCATTCTCTCTTTAAATTCTTTCTCACACTTAAGCTCTTAAAATTATTTCGACTTGCACAAAAGTTCTTCTATTGATTTAAACTTTTAAATCAGTTTTAAAGTGGTTATTCAAACTTTTGCATTAAACTTTTTTAAACATTTATGATCGTTCTCTGAGTATTTACTCGGTTTGTCTGAGTTAGATTATGCATCTGACAAATTTGTCATTCTTTTATATTGTTTTAAATCTAAAATGACTTGCAAATACTTCTTTGATCAAAAGGTGTATGAATAAATTGTTTTTTTTGTTGAAAAGATGTATGTTTCGACAAAAAATTTCAAATATAATAAATGCAATAACATTTAAAAATCCTAATAAGTTTTTTTCGTCCTTTTAAATTTAATTAAAATTCAGTTAATATTGATTTTTTTGTATGCGTTAACAATTGCTTCTAAAATATTTACTATTCAATCATGAAATAAATCAAATTTTTGCTGGGATATGAATAAATATGAACGAATTTAATTTTTTCTTTTATTACAACTCTGAAAATACATTTGTTAAAAAATATGTCGCATCAAACTTTTATAAACTTCAAAGAGGAAAAATAAAAATAGCATAACTTCCAATAGCACTAACTTGTTTCTTTTAAATTTTAATAAATTAATAAACATTAAAATGTTTTTTAATATAGTACTAATATATTTTTATAAATAATCCGTTACTTATTTTAATATTTGAAAAAAATCCAGTTTTTGCTTTGCAAATTTAATTTGAAAATTAATTAATGCAATATTTTTTTTATTTACTATTTCTTGCATCACGAAAATTGCAAAATAAATAAATTAAATAAAACAAATTGATTTTAATCACAATTTCTTTATTTTTTTTTTAATATTCGTAATGTATTTCTCAGTTACACAAGAATTGTAAATTTCGCCTTCTGAACATCGACAACTATAGTTATAATATTATAATAAAATGGCTTTATGCGCTACATTAGAAGTAACCACCTTTATATATTTTATATAGGTACAAAGACAGAAATTCAATTCGAAAAATAGATATTCAGATACTAGATAAAAAGAATATTTGGGTAATATGTGTACGAGGGCTGTGAATTAAATAATGGCAACATAGGTATAAATAAATTTTTAATGAAATGACTAGTACAATTGCATTTCATTTCTTCTGTGTAATCACCAGCAAAGCTTATAACCTTTTGCCAAATGTCAGGAAGTCGTTGGAGACCATTGGCAAGGTGTTGGGAAGAAGGCAAGCGACGAAGCACCCTAATGCGCTGCGTTAAGACGAAATGTTATGAAACAGGTGGCCTCGGAGAAGTTCTTTCAATTTTGGATGTTTGCAACAGCTTTGATTGTCAGCGCGGCAATAATTTACTTCGGCTTTCTTTAAAAATACAGCATAGAGAGAGACAGTGATTCTGGTACCCCGAAACAGATAACTGGATACAGGTGTGGCACAATGTCGTCTTCTCAGATGGCTCCTAGTTCTGCGTGCAGTATTCTGATGGCCGCATACGTGTCTGGAGGTTCCGGGGAGACCCTTCGTTGTTTGCTTTTGATATCGGCATAGGAACACTGCATTTGGTTTGGTAAAATATTGGGTACAAGGTACGCACATCTCTAGTTCGAATAGATGGTAATTTGAGCACAGATCAGTACATTTCTGACATTTTACGTTCAATGGTTCAAAATCTGCCAAACTCCATCTTCTAACAAAATAATGCAAGACCACATGTTGGACGTCATGTTCTGACCTTCCTCGATCCACTCAATATTCAATTGTTACCCTGGCCTGCATGGTCTCCAGATCTGTCACCCACAATCAACATCTGGTCGTGGGTGGGTTTCTGAGAGTCTAGCCCACCACCCTTCTCCAGCTTATTCGGTTGATAGATGTTGCATAGACTTGAAGCACCATGAAAGGAGTTGCCTGTTTCTGAAATTCAAGCCCAGTTCAACTCCCTACCTAACCCTGTAAGAGCCGTTTTAGCTGCCAGAGGTGTGACAACTGTTTCTACAAATTTCCCACCCCTGTATGTGGCCGCGGTAGCCAAGTGGTCAAGGTATCGGACTCGTGACTGGCGTGTCAGGAGTTCTTGTTCAGCACCACTAAATACCCACCGTTAGGAGAGCGATGCACGTTAAATCTATCGAGAGCTCAAACGTCCTCCCGTTGGTGTGGTAGTTAGGAGAGGGGGTGCCAGCTCAGGTGTCGTCCTTGTCGCTTGACCATGATTCAAAATTACGAGGTCTATCGCCAAAAGCCCTCGTGTAACTAAACAGTGCAACGTTAATATTCTCTCACTCACCTCCAATATTCACCTCCTGTATACCAGCCCCCTAAACAGTTCTCAAATTTAATCATTTGTCTTCATGCTATACATTTATGTACGATAAATATTTTTTTGTTTTGTTTTTGTATTTGCTTTCCTTCATGGTATAGTTTTAGTCACCAACAGTGTAGATTAAAATATCTACTTTGACGTACGATAAGCAAAAAAAAAAGTTCTAAAAATAGAATAGAGAGCATTTAAGGTGACTGCTCCATTACTCAGTGATTTTCCTTTGTTTCAGCAAGTGTCAATTACTCCAAAAAGCAATAACTGTTCCAGTGTTCGAGAAGTTCCTATATATAATATAATATATATATATTTTAGATAATAACTGCCGATTTCGAGAAGTGCTATGTTAGAAAGCAATAACTGCCTCGACGTTCGGGAAGTGCCTAGTGCTCCAGCAAATAATAACTGCTCCGACGTTCTACAAGTGCCAAGTGCCAACAAACAATAACTGCTCAAACGTTCGAGAAGTGCCTAGTGCTTTAGCAAGCAATAACTGCTCCGACGTTCTAAAAGTTCCTAGTTCTCAAGAAAGCAATAACTGCTCCGACGTTCGAGAAGTACCTAGTGCTCCAGCAAACAATAACTGCTCCAGCGTTTGAGGAGTGCCTATTGCTCCAGAAAGCAATGATGTGTCCGAGTGGTGGTGAATCCACAAAATAATATCCATCGAGTAGTGTGTTCGAGTGATGAAGACCTTGGAAACAGTGAGGCTGAAGCACACTTAATCTGTCCATGATCACAGTCTTTGCAATAGCGTGGTATTGCAGTTAGGAGGGTGCTTCTCAATACAGTACTCATTCCTTGGATCGTGGATCAAAAGTACGAGGTACATCGTCAATAGCCCACGTGTTTCTTTAGAGTGTGATGTTAATAAACAACCAATCCTACAAAAATCTGCATTTTAAAATATGTTTCAAACTTTTATGTACGCAAGCATATTTTTCACTCCTCTATGTCAATCGTCTATTTCAAGGATGGATATTAAGTCGATCGCGATCGACCTGTGGACCACCGAGACATTTTGAGGTGACCGCCTTTACGAAGACAAAAGACGGGAATGCTAAAAAACATTTATAAAACAAAGACGCCAAATAGACTGGAGAATCGGCTTTTCAAAATCAATGTGTTTACTGAAGCAAATGATTCAATAAATGTGTAGATGACACATGTTCCTTCATTGAACCGCACGATGTCGCTTAACATGCTCACTGTTGCTGTAGGGAAAAAATGATCACTGCAATGCCAGCTATATAAAGAAATTTTTCTCTATATGCTGAATGATGGAGGGGGGGGGATAAATATTGATGATCAGTTCTTCCAGTGATAGTAAGGGCGAGGGTTCTCGTATTAATGTCATGTTTCGTGATGACCCCAGGTTCGGTAGCGAACAAATGTAAGTACATACATCGGTTTTAGATTCATCGGTTCATGTATGTTCTCTGCTCGCTGCATTGAATACATCATCGCTCGCTCGGTCGTTCATAGTTGTTCAGGCATTCAGCTTGATAATTTTGTGTTATTGTCTTTTTGTAGTAAAAATAATAATTTTTCATCTTTTAAAATAGGGGTAAATATTTTAAGGAGGGATAATGTCAAAAATAAGAAAAGAAAACATTCAATTTTTATACAGAATGGCCATACCTACGACACAGAGTGGACCGCAACATCTTAAAAACATCAGAAGCAGCCCTTACCCCGGATAAGTCTGCCCAGCCCTGGTCTATTTTATGTAAATACCTTAATAAAAACAATTTAAAATAGTATCTTGGTACTTTTCTCTTAGAAACTACGCCCTAATTGGATGCAAAATGTAAAAATCTTAAAGGAATTTCTTGTTTTTCTCACGATCAGAGACATTCTGTGAGGTCTAGAAACAATGGTTTTCATCTAATTGCTCAGAAATTAATTTGCCTCACCAAGGACCAATATTTACATAGATTTAACTGGATAAAATCCCCTGTTGCAAAATTGCCAGACTAAATTGTTCGAGAGAATTCGTTTTCAAATAGAGTTTTAGCAAAAACATTGATATCGATTTTACAAAAAGAAGGGTGCATGATCAGATGTTCCGGTCAGGTGGTCAGCCTGATGTGAAACCCCAAGTATTAAGTTCCCAAGCAAGCTTGGTACTCATTTTATCGACCCACCGAATGGACGAAAGGCTGAGTCAACCTTGCCCAGCCCGGGGTTTGAACTTCGGACCTGTGGTGTGGAAGCACGATGCACTAACCACTCAGCCACTGGGCTTCTTATTCATTAATTAAATTTAATTATTCGAATAAAATAGAACAGTAAAAAAATAAATCACATTCTCAGAAATTAGGTTAGCCCATGTAGGACTCGAACCCACGATCTTTGGATTAGAAGTCCAACGCGCTATCCATTACGCTACAGGGACATAACGAAATACTTTCCTTTCTATAAATACTGTTGGACTATTATTTTTGTTTGTTACCATTTATTCATTTTTTAATTTAATTAATAAATTAATATTTGAAAAAACTGTTTTAACTCAAGTGCCAACCACTACAAGTTTAAAATGGATGAATAGAAAGTATTTTCTTAACGATTGAAAATTTGAACAAGATATATATATATATATATATAGGGAAAGAGTAAAATAATAATTGGAATTGAAAAATGGAAGTCATTTTCGAAATTAGTACATTAAATAATGCAAAAGTCACTGAAAACTTGTTTTGCACTTTTTCCAAAATTTAAACTTTGTAGCCCTGTGTAAGCAATTAATCCTGCAAAACAGTGATTGTAAAAAAATTGTAATCCATCACGCTTTCTATGAAAAATGGCAGAAGGAGTTTTGCATGTACTTTGCACTATCAGTGCCGTTGACAGCATTATCGGCAAACCCAAACAGTGCATAAAGCATAGAATACTTATCTCTATTTACGTTTCTACTTTTGATTCAGAGCTCTAGTTTTTTCAATGTTTTATTTTCATTCTTCCATCAAAATTTATTTATCTTCCATACTGTTCTTTTATATTCTTTTACGATTTAAAACAAAACTTCCGTTTATTGATAAATTACAAATTATTTATTTAGAATAATTTATTGCTGACGTATTAAGAAGCATTTGAATTTTGAAGGACTGAGCGAAATAATGATAAACGCAACTTACTTGTTTATCAACAAAGATTTATCTAAATTTTTATATCATAAAGAATAATAAATGTTACTAAAAGATTTCTACGCAAAAACATAAAATGAAAAGAAATATTAATATTATTTAAGAACGAAAAACACAACTCCCAATAATTTTTAGTTGCAATTTTTAAATTAAAATTAATATCTGTTATAACTAGTAGACTTTGTCACTTTGACTACTCTTTTTAGTATGCTCTTTAAAAAATTTCGAACAAAAATTGAGGTACAACAATGGATAAACGCACGTTTAAGGTATCGAAACACGTTGAAAATGACCAAATTCAGTCAAGAGAGATGTTTTTGTTTTTTATTTTATTGAATAGATCTATCTTTTGACTTTACGAAACATACTTTGTTTTGTTTCTGCACTATCTAGAGGCTAAGTTACAATCAATTTTATAAATTTAGAAAAACCGGAAGTGGGTTTTCGATCTACCAGAAGTGGGCATTTAAATTGCTCAAAATCTATCAGGCGAGTCTGATAACTCAAAATATTACGAATGTATTTCTATAAAACTTTTTCTAGAGAATGTACTAAAATATTTCTTATTGTAGGAATACTTTTCATTGATGGCTTGTTATTTAAATAATGGTCTCATAAAAAATGTAACATTTCTTCTAATGTTTACTCAATCAGCTCTAAAATTTTCAAATTTTAATAAAAAATTAAAATCTTAGTACATTTTCTAGATAAATGCATCTAGTTTGTTTTCGTAATACTTTTACTAATATATGTTTATTACTTTTTTCTCTAACTGCTTTGACGTTTTTCAAAAATATTGCTAAAATTTCACATATAATTGTGATTTTTGTAAAATTCAGGTAATTTATTTTAAATTTTGATAGTTTAATAGTAATATTTATTGGTATTGAGTCCTAAAAGAGCATTTATAATGTTTTAGTATGCTATTTTGTTAAAAAGTACTCCGAACGGGTTCGGATACCTTAAGTTCATCCACATTTGAATATTGTTGATCATGTCTATAATTTTGTCTTGCTAGGTCATCCCCAAAATGTATTAATATTCAAATAATGAGATAGCAGTGGCAAAGTGAAGGAGTAAGTTCATTTTGTTTACTGCAAATTAGGTATTCATATGTTTAACCGCATGTACAGCATCATTATTTTGTTGAAATATGATGATCTGCGTTACTATCCGGATCCCATCACTTAAAATAGGAGTCTTCAACCCATGGCCCGAGTATCACTAATGGCCCACGGTAGGCATTTTAGTGGTCCTTCATTTGAATCGGAGGCAATTTCAGGAAAAATTGTCTTATCTTCTTTTTGTCATAAAAAACGCCATTTTTTCAGTTATCCTTGATAGTTAAAATATTTTATTAATATGCTTAATATCCCCATTTGAGATAAAATTTTCATAAAATGATGAATTTTTCAAGAATTTTATTGTATTTTAATGAATGATCTTAAATTTAAAATGTCTGATTATGTATAAAATAGAAGTTTTCTGAAGAAAAAGTGGACTTTTATCATTAACGCACAAAGTATTTTAATTCGACTTCCATTTGATGTTTTTTGTGAAACCAATATACACTAGTGTCCAAAAGTTAAGCATAATTGATAATTATATGAATAAAGAAGGAACTGTAAATCAGAATGGCGGGAAACGTGATATGCGAGTGTAAAATGGTAATAAAATAAGGTAGCAAATCAAAAGAATGATAATAATTAATTTTATTATCCAAAGTAGCAGTTTGAAAGAAAACTGAGCATAGCCAGGATTCACACTTTAAAGAAAAAAATGAAAGAAAACATTAAGTAAAATACTGATTCTGCAGTTTAATAAGGCGTGTGGTCACCTCTGACAGCTAGGCAAGCTGCACAGCGATTTACCATACTTGCTATGAGATGATGAATGAGTTGTGGGCTCAAACGGTTAAAAGCTTCTTGGAGAGCTCTCTTCAGTTCTGTAACGGAGCTTGGTGGGTGCGAAAGGGCTGCAATTTGTCTCCTGATCATATCCCATACATGCTCGATAGGATTTAAATCAGGGGAGTTCGCAGGCCACGGCATGCGCTGGATGTTTTCTGTTTCAAGGAAGTCATCAATCAGCACCGCTCGGTGACATGGTGCATTATCATCCATGAATATGAAGTCAGGACCGGCAGCACCTCAAAACAAGAGAACATAAGGCTCAAGAACTTCGTCTCTGTATCTTTGAGCAGTCACAGACCCCGTGTCAAAGAAATGGAAGTCTTTGCGGCCGTCCATCATGATGCCTATCCATACCATTACTCCCTTGATGGAAAATGATGTCTTTCCGTTATGTTTCTTGGTTCAAAACGTGTTCCACGTTCTCTCCATATCGTTATCCGCCGAGAATCACTACTCAGACTAAACCGGGACTCGTCACTGAACATCACATTGGCCCACTCTCCCACACTCACTCCAATGTTGATATTTCAAACTCCAGTTCAAACGAGCACGTTTATGCGCAGACGTGAGGGGAATACAAACTGCTGGTCTTTTGGCATTCGGCCAGCATGATTGAGTCTCTTGTAAACAGTTGTCTGGAAATTCGTATTCCTGTGGAGATTGTGAGCGCCGAACCCAGTGCTCTGGCAGTACTGCCCCTTTGACGTCGCGCACTTATTACTAGATATCGGTCTCGGCGAAGGGTTGTGATTCTTGGTCGACCTGATACTGATTGTCGGGTAGCATCTCCCATTCTTTGAAACCTCTGCCACAGTCTTGAGATCACAGACTGGTCCACATTCAGAATTCGAGACACTTCAGTTTGTGATCGTGAGGATTCCAGCATTCCAACGATTCTTCCTTCGTAAACATGTCCAATTGGCGTCTTTGTGCCATCATTCACCTTGTTTGATGGTTAACAACGTTTCTTCACTCAACAGTTGCACGAAACTTGTCTGAACTGCCTATGCTGCGTGAATCGGTTTCTACGCGTTCCGACATGCGCCGGTGTTTCGCGCAGGAAGTAGTCGACTGAAAAGTCTTGCATAAACCCAATGTTTCTTCTTCACCCAATTAATATCCGCAAGCAATTTGGAATAATTTTACGAATATTTACTCCATGTTTTTTGCATTTTACGATTTATGCTTAACTTTTCGACACCAGTGTATATGTATTCGATTTTGAAGACCTATTTAACTCTATCGAAATAGAAGATATAATTCAGATACTTACAGATGCATATGGGAAATATGGTTTAAATAATTGTATTGGTTTTGAAAAGTTCAATATAGTAATTAGATTAATAATACAGGAGAACTTCATTATTTTTGATAACAAACTTTACAAACAAATAAAGGGCTTGCCTCAGGTGGCCTTGCAAGTAATAGTCTTGCTAACTTATATTTACACCATTATGAATCAGGTCGAAGAAATGATCCATCATGCCTTTTGTTGAGATATATAGATGATTTAATTGTTATTGGTCGAGACAGGGAATTTAAACCTAACATTGATTTTTATCCGGATTATTTAAAATTGATACAGACAAATTTTAACTCAAACAAAGTTGAATTCTTAGATTTATAGATTTACATATCATTGACAACAAACTATATTGCAATATTTATGATAAAAGGAATGCATTTAACTTTAATGTTATAAAGATCCCAAACTTCAATAGTTGCATACACATATCATTATTTAGAAACATAATTTTAAATTTCTTGATGAGAAATAATAATTTAACTACACATAATATTGATAAGTTCAAGAACATTCAGAAATTTTTATTTAATTGCATAAAGAGTGATTATCCCATCAACTTCTTGAAATCATGCATAGATCAAAAACATTTCTTAAAAATCTTTTTAAACTCATAAAAATTGGCAACTTGTGACAGATTCCATGATAGGTTTTGCGAAATGCACAGATCCACCACACAACATTACGTCCACAAAAAGTCAGCTTGTTAGTGGTCCAGTTGTGAAGAATATGTTCATTCCACACACAGGTTACATTTTGATACACACACATGCCAACGTTTACACGACTATACTTTAAAATTATTAGTGACCAACCAAAATTTCTATGACCAATAAAAAAACTTTTTGAATGCAATCTGGCTTTCATCTAATACTACATATTTAAACTCGAAAGTAAGAATATTGATGTTTTGGGTTATAGCGTGGCATTAGTGGGAGTGATGAATAATGTAGGAGTTGTGATTGATGTAGGAGAAATGAAAAATTGTTGAGAAATTGGAATACCGTTCATCGATTTCATTTATTAATAGGATGATTTGGGGTGAGTTTTTTATTTTTTATTTTATTTATTTTATTTATTTATTTTTATTTTTATTTATGTAATCTGTTTTGATGTTGAAAAGAATTTAATTTTTGAATGTACTACACTCTTGTTTTGAATTTTCAAACTTTTAAGGTTTTTTCATTCTATGCAACCATTTCAAGGATCGGTGCATATTCTTTGATTTTTTTATGGTTGTTTTATTATGCACTAAGGGGTGTTTTTGCATTTTAACATTTTTATGTTATATCTTTCAGAATGCAATGGCGAATAGTTTAATTTTTTAGGTATTAAAAAGAGAAATGTTTTTTAATTTTTTAATTTTAAATTTTAAAAGAAAAGTTTTTTTAAATTTTAAATTTTTAAATTTTAAATTTTTGTGAATTTGGATATTTTCAGATTAGTTTATCAAGTTGCAATAGGGGGAAGGTTGGCACCATCAAACTAGTTTAACCCTACTTATCGGTCCTAAGTCCGAGGTTGCATTTGGATATTTTATAATTTTTATCTTATACAATTTTAATTTCGCTTGAAAACGTTGATATTCATTATTTTTATTCGCCATTGAAATTTTGAAATATGATGTTGTACTCTAGGTTTATTATGATTTGAATATTTGCTTGGTTATATTAGTGTGAGGTACTTTGGATATATTTAAATATATATATATATATATATATATATATATATATATATATATATATATAATATATATATATATATATATATAATTTATATATTTTACGTATAATTTTAAATATTTTTTCTAAGATTTGATGTTTTTGCAATTGTTTTTAATAAGTTTTCATGAAAGGCAGCAAATTTTAGTTTTATGGAAGCTAAGAAAAAGTAGAGCGTTAGAGCTAAATGACTATCTGCAGGCAAACTTTTTAAAAAGTATAAATTATTTATAATAAAAATTATTTGGTCTTGAGTATCCTAATATGTAACAACATTAGAGCAATAATATTAGTTATTCGTACGTTTTAGCATAATGTGTTTATAGAAGATAAAAAGATAAATATGGTTAAGAAATTAACGAGTAACGAGAACACACGTAAGAGATTTTAAATTCAATTAAACCTGTAATACTTGATTCCTCAGTAGCTCGACAGCCTAGGGTGGGCCATGGACTTTTCAAGAAGCCTTTTCCACGCCAGCCTTATTCCTGATAGTGTTCTCTAATTCTTAGTTCTCAAAACTAGGGGATCTTTTTTATAAGCCATCAATCCAATTAAGATTTGGTGTGCCTTTTCTCCGTGTGCCAGATAGTTTTGCATTGAAGAATTTTTTAGTGGTGCGTTTTTCGTCCATTCTGACAACGTGACCTGCAATACTATTAAAGATTAATTTAATAAGCTATTAAAATAATCTTTAAAGACTACTATTAAAGAATAGCATTAAAGCAATACTATTAAAGATTAATTTAATAAGCTAATTAAATTATTATTTTAAAATTTACAGTTAAAATTTTGTAATGAGTTCTGCAAACTATGTAGTTTATTGTCGTCGGGTGTTGCTCTCTCTTATTACGTTTACAATTTCACAGATTAACAACAAGAATAATCATAGCTAAAATTCTAGAAAAAAGTTCTTGCATGGTATTTAAATATTTAATTGTCTTAACTCATTTAATTGTTTTTGACTGTCTGCAAGTTTTCTTCGGCATCTCGTTATCCCAAAATTTGAAATTATCAGTAACGTAAAATATGAAATTGTAATCAGTAAATTTATATATATAGAATCCTTCCTTACATAAAACTTGAAATATTAGAAAAATTAATATTTTTATAAGATAGAATTAATTAAAAAACAATAATACTTAACTAAAGCCTTTAAAGCCTTACTTAGTTTCCAATACTTTACTGAACAATTGTACAAAAATTACTCCTTTACTTAACAAAATCACGAAATAATGCACTGATAAGTTTTTGATTTTTGTTGTATCTGCAAACATTAAATAATCTTTGCATATAACTGTATAATAACTTCCTATACTTTTAGTAAAAGCAACGAACTAACAAAAGTACATGTGAAATACAGACTGTTAGAAAATTATGACAACTCAAAATTTCTACTCTTGGAAGGAGAAACCCGCACTCTCCAAGAGACACTTCTAGACTCCCTCAGACTAACTATCAGACTGGCTCTCAGACTCGCTTCCAGATAACGAGCATCACAATGCGTCCTACGCTACCGTTTCAGTGATCCGGCTTATAATATTCTCCGATAGACACGCCACATCGAAGAGTCAGGGAAACTACATCGGAAAAAATTCTTCGTGCAAGCGAACTGTCTGAAGCAGAAGTGTAAAAAAATGTGCTTTACAACGAAAAAGGAGAGCTTGAATGTGAAATAATTAAATCCTAATAGGACTTAAACTTATTATTTTACTATGTTTAGAATAAAATATAATGTGATAAAAGTTGAATGATGAAACAGGTTCTTAGACATAGGAAAATCATTGAAAGTCAAATAAATGCAACAATTTCACTGAAAGCCGCATGCAAGCACTTCAAGCACACATACACAAGACAAAGTGAGAGCATAAATAACTAAAAAAGAGAGGTTACTGTTAAGTCTACTCTAGAAACACACACACATTTTGACACGCTGTTAAACTAAACACTGAAATGAAATTGTTTTGTATCCGAGATATATTTTCTTGTAAGATAAATATATTACAAGAAAATTATAGATAAAGATATTATAGATTTATTACGAGATATATTATAGATTTCCTCTCTAAATTCAATACAAATAATCTTTTCTCAAATGGGAGTCAGGTCCTTCCTGATTTATTTTTTTAAAATTTCATTTTAAGAGCTCTCATAAAACTTTTTGGAAGCAAAATCATACCTTCTCACACTATTAAAAGAAAGAAAATGATAAATTCAAGAATAATAAAAGAAAAAGACAATATTAAAAAATGTTTTTAGGGGAACTTTCTAATCAAAGGGAAAATAATATTTTGAATTCAATTCAAAATTATGTTCATAGTCATGAACAAGAAGCTCACAGAAGCCTAATTACATCGACGGGATGACTAAACAAATTCAATTCTTCTAATAGAATTGATTTGTTTTATCTCAGTTCATCTAATCAGAATCATTTGCATTATTTTAAAGACAATAATATCATTATTATTGCAAATTTGCGCTTGCGTAAAACAGTCGCCGACTCCAATTATTTGAATAATAACCGATTTATTAAGGGACAGAGACGTACAGATGACTACACGAAAACAAATTGACGTGTATATACAAAAAATATTGCAACAGATTATTTACTCGTAAAAAACAATCTTTACAACGTTCCACAAACGGGTCTCTAGAAAAGTTCTACTAGCAGGAGTTCAGACAGATGAAGTATTTCAGTCTTACCGCAGTAAACGCACAAGCACTCGACTGACTTGAACTTTGTCTCAAGTCTTGAATATAGCATCGTGGAAATTTCCAGTCGGGTTGATCCCACATATTTTTCGATTGCTCCTTGGAGATAACGTATTCTTCACAATATTTGTCACCAAGGGTGATAAAGTCTCCATTCTGGAACACCTGCTACATCTTCTGTGGTTGCCATAATTCTATTTTCCAATTTCAGACTGGGAAGCGAACATAGCCTGGAAAATTCTATTTTACCAAAAGGAGAGTATTGTTGCAGGGAAAATAACATACATGACTTGCCTCAATATTAAAAATAGTGGAAATGCATATATATATATATATATATATATATATATATATATATATATATATATATATATATATATATATATATATATATATATATACACGTTCTGGTGCGCAGTGGCAGGTACTACCTGCAGCAACTCCGAGAGAAGTGGGAAATCTGCACACGTGCAGGTTTATTCTTCCCTACAATGGCCCTCAAAACCCCCAAATTCATTTGGTCATCCCCCTCTTCTGGCTTATCGTCCTTCCGACGGCTATTAATATCGCTTCTTTCATCGATTAAATGTAGTTTGCGAACCCATGTTCTATGATGATTTGTCATCCCCATGCTGCCTACTACTAACGGATTGTCGGATGAATTCGAAAAAACATCCAACATTCTTTATATCGATTCTAAATAGGGAAACAAAAAAATTATTTGGTTGAAATTTTTTTAGTGATAAATTAAAAAATATGCAAAGAAAGTATTAAAAAAAATGTTAATTAAATTTTATAGTTGTATGTAATATAATAATTATGTGTAGAAAACGATGGAAAACCAGAATTCCGTTGAACTGAATGCTTCATTAAATTATCATTGCTATTGCGTTTTGAGGCAAGTTGAGTAATACATTCCATTTCTAAGAGTTTTAAAATCTAGCTAACGAATTCTCCAAGTATTTTTACCTTGTCCTGCAAAGCCGGAATTTTAATTTTTAAAGCTCTCATCAGATATTCCAATCTTAATTAAAGGACAGAAAACATTTTTCATTCGACAGGAAGCATTTTGTTACTGAGAGGGAGAGGTTTCCATCCCTCAGAAAATCAGAGGATTCTGCCTCGAATGTTTATCTTTTCTTCTCTTTTTGGAATAGATTTAAGAAAAATATAGAAATATTTTAATGGTTTTGAATGTGTATATTATTTGAGATTCGAAGTATTTAATTAAAATTTTAAGATATGGCTTCTTTCCAAAATTCATTATTTTGCTGGAAATCAATGCACTGAATTTTTTTCCTTGTAGAAGTACTCTAAACATAGTTTGGGGGCGGGGCAACCTTTTTGGAAAGAGTGTCCTTATTTGATAAAAAAAATTATGCGTGCCATTCCAACTTTTCCAACAAATGAAAAAAATATTAAAGTTAAACAAATGTTACTTATATGCTTATTATGGGATTTTTACTCAAATAGCACATTTTATTTAGGTGTCTAAGTAGTGAAATTTAAATAATTTATTTATAAGACAAAAGTGCAAACTCTTAGGATATTTAATTAATTAACTTAACCGTAAAATCAATCAATCAATCAATCAATCAATTTCACAGATTCAACAATCAGTTAAGTTGGGTAGAAAAGAATAAGGAGTAACTTAAAACTAATTCTAAAAAATGATTTAACAGTCAGTACTTGTTTAATGTGCCTTGTGAATTTGCAGTTTTTTTTTTGCCAAGTTGTTTATTAGGATTAATTCTTGAAGATGCTGATAAAATTAGGTTTTTGTATGACAATACTCTGTTTTTAAATTAATGATATCTAAATCCTAAAATTTAACTTTCAGTTATATTGAAACACTTCTTTATAGCTGTCTTGATTAAAAAATTACTTGAATTTATCAAACGGAAGTATAAGTATCTTTTACTTCCCTGTAACTCTCGCAGTCGATTTCTGATTAATTCTTTCTTAGCGGATCTCTATATACTACAGAGAAAACATTCTTACCAAATTTGAAGCCTTTAGGTCTGACACAGCGGTCAGCATCTATGGCACGCGTACCACATTTGGCATTCTGCACTAATGTACCAATTTGTCAATTTTTGAGTAGATAAAAGTTGATAAATTTGTAATAGACCTTATTTGACAAACTTGTTAAGAATTAGGGATATTTTCGGAACTACGAAAAAAATCTGAAAGATAATTCTAAAGATAAATTTACAGGTATTTTGTAAATTATTAAATGCCATTGCTGCAGAGATTTTATCGTTTGAAGAGCACTCTGCTTTCAGCTTTTGATTCTACATATCTAAATAAAAAAAATCTTTGCTCTCATATGAAAAATATTTCGAATCCTCAAAGAAATAGCTTAACAACTTAATGCTCAGAATCGTGTCAAAAAAATGTCATAAATTATACTATTAATTTTGCAATATGAAAAAAAAAGCGTGAATTCACTAGGTTTAGATTAAAATTTGTATTTAAGTAAGGGAAATACTTTCATCTTATGTTGTTTATTTCTTATTTCACTACATATGTTTAAGGATGCATAATATATGTACAATTTTAGATTTTTTAAATTTTTGTTGAAGAAATAGTTATATTTTATGCTGTTAAAATTTATGTTAAGAAATATCTTTAATTGATGCAAAATTAATATATAATAAAACTGTAAATATCTATATTGTTGACCTCTATTCTCTAACTGTGCACGCATTATCACGGATTGCATTGTTTCAAAATGTCCTATTGTGTGGGACGCTGAATCCTATTGGTAATAGGTTTGGCACGCCACAGCTAAAAGGTTGCCAACCCCTAGTCTAACACTGCAATAACGGAATTTTCTATAAATCTCTAATACACCCCCGTAATACCTTTTGAGAGTCAATTTCCACAAAACTCGTTCCTAAAGAAAAAAGTACTTGTCAATTTTTTAAGTCATTTGATTTAATCATTCAAAAACGGAAATTTGTTTGTCTGAAGCACCCCCGTAACCCCTCTTGGGAGTCATTTCCCTCAAAAACCGTTCTCAGTGAATATTTAATCAACAAAGGAAGTTTTCTTTAAAATCTCAATTGTGTAAGTTTAAAAGCTCAAAAACTCAATTTTTTATCTATAATGCCCCCCCCCCCGATATTCGATTTCTGCAAAACCCGCCCAACAAAACATCCATATCTGCTAAATTTTAAGTCTGTAATTCTAAAAGTTCTAAACGGAAAGTTGGATCTACAGCAACCCCAAGGCCCTCTAATAACAAAAGAATAATTTTTACCAAGTTTTATGTCTGTAGGTCTAATAGTTTCGGAGATTTCGTGATGAGTGAGTGAGTTGCATTTCTTTATATGTAGATGTATCTAAAAATAGTGTTTTACTTTTCTTTCTTATTTTTATCAATTTTTACGATAGCTCATATTTTCCTGATATTTACTTAAATTATTCTTTTAAAATTTCCCTTGTATAATTTTTTTCTCTTCAAAATATCTCTGCTAACAATATTTCTTAACAGCCTGAAAAATAAGTCACTCTTATTTCATTTGAAATAATTACTTACTTGGTTCAATATTAAAAAAAAATTAATCCTCTCCCACGCTTTACAATTTTTCCTCAGAGTAATAAATTAACTAATTGTGAAGTCTGATCACAAGATATTAATCAAATAGTTTTTGTAGCTCCAGTTTCCAAACGTTTGCAAAGGCAATTATGCATTTTACTTCTTTTCTGGATAAATAAATCCAAATGAAATTCCAAATGTGTCAATGTTTAAGTTTTATTCTGACTTTCGGAAAAAAAATCATTCCTATTTGTCCTTCGTCGAAATGTACGGACTTTTTCTCCTTAATAATAATTTCAGTATGAATATTTCTGATTACATATTTAATCACTTTTAAAAACATTCACTAAAGCTAATGTTTAAATACGTTTGCTCAGAAAATGTCAAAAACGGCTGAAGAGTTTATTTTGAAAAAACTTTATCTAATGATGAGAAATAATTAGAATGCAAAAATTATGAGAGAAATAATAGTTAGAAGTATTGTTATACAATTATAATGATATTTTTTCTGGACATAAATTTTTTCCCCCAACAATTGTTGGAAGAATTATCGTGTTTAGGAATTTTATAGATATTTTTAGATGTAATATTTTTAGAAACATGTAAAAATATTAAAAAGTAAAGAAATACGGGGAAAAAATTAACACTCTATTGACGTCATTATTAGATTCTGTCTATAGTGAAATTTCGGTAAATTCTCTTAAGCCTTCATTAAAAAAGTTTAAAATAATATATTAATTAAAAACTTAATCTCTACTTTTCCTTAAAGCTTAATTTCTTTCTCTATTGAAAAGTTCACAATTTTGCCTTTAGAAAATCTCTATTTCTTTTATTTAGAACTGAATCATTTACCTTAATTACAATAAATTTTAATAACATTGAATCTGCACACATTAAGCCAATAAACTAGCGTAATAAGACGAATTCTCACATATCTACATTTCATGTAAATATAATATGTTTAAATTATTATAGCAGCAGAACACTAAACTCGAAAATTGATTTAAAATTTATAAGCACATTTTACTTATTTGATATATTGTAAGATTGTAAAATAAATGCATTCTATGTTGTTTGAGTTGTGAACATTAATCTAAAAGTAACCAAGTATTTAAATACACATTGATAAAGCAATCAAACATAGCTTTTATCAGGAAATGAAAATGGTGCTTTCGGCAAAATTAATTCCTAGAACAAGTTCACATCGTCAGAGCTCAGGACTGAAAATGGAAAACCGGCTCCAAAGAAGTCGAAGACCATTCCATTTGCAGGCAAGGTCATGGTATCGGTTTATTAGAATGAACGTGGGATAATTTTCATTGACTACCTTAAAATGGAGAAACTATCAACGGTGAGTATTGTACGAACTTATTGCAACGTTTGAACAATGAAATTAAGCAAAACGACCGCATTTGGCTAAGAAGAAAGTGTTGTTTCATCAAAATAATGCACCCGCTCACAAATCCGTTATTGCAATGGCCAAAATTAATGAATTAAAGTTTAAATTACTACTTCATGCACCCTATTTGCCAGATTTAGTCCCCTCGGATTATTTTATATTCCCAAACTTGAAAAAAAAAAGCTAAGTGATCAAAGATTTTCCAACGATGAAGAAGTGATGTCGGCAGTTAATGGCTATTTTGAGGAGCAAGACAGTTCTTATAAAAAGGGTATCGAACTTATTGAACATCGTTGGGAAAAGTGTATAGAGTTAAAAGGAGATTATTTTGAAAAATAAATAGATTTTTTCCAAAATTTGTGTGTTTTCTTTGTTGGGTCGAGTACTTCTGCGACCACCCTCTTAGTATTAAAATGAAAGCCCGAAATGAGAGTTTTAATATTTTGATCAATTTGGCTTTACTGTTGTGGCTTTGATCTTGCAGTATTTTCCCCACTATACTTATGTTGCGGCCCACTTAAAATAGCTGTCATATGCATGTGACTCGGAAGGGAAAAAAGATGGAATATCCATGGGTTAAGGGGAAGAAAAATAGTGTTATGTCTACAGTAAGTGGTAAGTCTAGTGGTATGTTACGTTTTTACAGATCAGAAAATACCGAGTTCAATCCTCTTCATGGCCAAACTGTGGCACGCGTACTACATTATGGCACAGCAGAGTTGTAACAGTGGCACGCGAAGACTTGTTGAAAACTTAAATCATTTGAAAAAATATGACTTTTTTTTTCAATTTTATTGAAATGTGGTTGTCTCAGACAAAAAAAAAACCTTACCTCAAAATTTATTTTAAATACAATTAATTAGTTGAATTACAACGGAAAACTATCTTGTAGAGAAAACTCTCCATTGTGTTGTATGCGCTGGTTTTTCAAAGGAAGTGCAGTCGCAAGGTCTTGGAATTTGAAGGAGTGGGGTTTAAAATATATATATGTGGAAGAAAACAATGAACGTCCAGTGAGTGTTTACTACTCAAGAAAGAAGATTGTCAATGGGATATAACTTTTCTTATGAGACATTTAAATAATTTAAATTTAGGAATACAGGGAAATGATTATATTTTTCCTAAATTAGATAGTCATATTGTCACAAACTGATACACTCTGAGTAGCCGAACGGTTAGAGCACTGCTCCACCATGCAGGTGGCTCGGGTTCGAGCCTCCCAGATATTTGTTTGTTAAATTTAATCCTGACTTTAGTTATTTATTATTATGCACATTTGCAAATTATATTTATGTTAATCTTTCCCCCTGGTGGTTATTCTAGAACTCTCCACCAGGTTTATAAAAGTACTGCAGTTGGATAGGTCTTCAGTTGTGGTGCTGCCCGTGTAAGACACTACGGCAAAATAAATCTTATATTGGATAACATCGCCTTGTTCCTTTCTACGTGGCATTTTGGGTGAGGCGCGGGGTAACGATAGCCATCGGCAACGGATATCAGAACAAGTCGAAGGCTCCAAGGGCTACCTCCAGAATACGGGTTGCTACCTTGCCGAGTCCGAACTGTAAAAAGAATGCCGGAAGGTGAAACGGAAGACAAGGCAACATCATCTGTCCCATCGATGTATGTTACCTATCAGCTGCCACGAGAGCCTTGTTCTTTCTCTGGCTTGAATACCAAAGACGCAGAAAAATGGAAAAATGAAATATAAAATACCCGGCAAAGTCGGTAGATAACGGTTAGTATTTTATATAACAAGATACAATGTAAAAAAAAGTTGCATCCTCTTCTAACTTCAGTATAACTAACGGTTATCATCTTCTGTGTCACAAGTCTTAAAAGGAGGAGCTTATATATAAAAATTTTCATATTTCTAATACATTTATTTAATAAGTATTTCAACGGAATATTATGTGTATTAATAATACAAACCTTTTTGATTTCTTGATTCTTTTAAGTTCTACGTTTTATTTATTATTAACATACAATGAAGTAATCTGTTATAGAAATAGGGACAGACAAAGCGAATAGATTTATTGAATGTTTAACCTGGATTTTTGTATATATCTAATATCATTATAAATTCTCATTTTAGATGCAAAATTCTTTTCTAAATATAATTTTTTAAAAATAATGTTCTTCTTATTTTTCATGCCTTTTCTTTTGTTTTGAAAGCTCTATTGAAATTAACTTGATCTCGTTTGTATCGTGGATACAATTTGCAAATTAGAACTACTATACTGTTTGAATTAATTGGGACAAAAGGTAAAAACGACTTTTTCTAAGACCCTAGCTTTTAATCATTTTATACCTTAAGTAGACAGAAAAATCTCTATATTAGTATGAAGTATGTCTTCCTGTAGCAGAAATGACCTCTTCAACTCATCTTAGTATTTACTCCACTAGTGTAGCGCACATATTCTTTGCTTCATCGTCGTGGAAACACACTTGTATAGCACTTTATATCATTTGTTCTGTTATCATGTAACTTAGCTAAACGATTCTTGATAATATGTCATAAATTCTGAATAGAATTTAAGTCTGGTGAATTACCAGATCATATAAGCACTTTTATTTTATTTTCCCGCATAAAATTCTGGATCAATATCGATTTGTGACAAGAGGCCAATTCATGTTGAAATGTTCCGTTAGATGTTTCCATGGATGGAACAATTCTACTGCGTAATATTTCTGTGTATTTGTCATAATTCATCCTGCCTTTAAGAAGAAATAAGTTTCCAGTGCCATTTGTGTGCCGAAACATCTTTTTAGAAGGGTGTTTTACAATATGTTGAATATGATCTGGCAGCAAAGTTTCAACTTCACTTCGTCTAACTACACATAATTTGTAACCCTGCACAAATAAACGCGTTTCATCACTGAAAATCACCTTCTGCTAGTCATTAACAGTCCAAGACAGGTATTTTCGGCCTATGCTAAGAGTTTTTTCATCGTTTTCTGAGTTAGAAATTGCTTCATCCTTGGTTTTGATGCCTTACGGCTAACTTTCAGAACCCTTTTCTGTACAGTTGAGATACTCACTTCACCACTACAATCCAATAAACTCCGTCAAAGGTCTGTGCTTGTCTTACTTTGATTTATTTTGCTATTTCTTATTTGAATTTTATTAGTTCTTAGAGTAATTTTCCGTTTGCGCCTACGATTTCCTCTTTTCTTTTTGGAGACGATGATCAGGAATCTTGGAATGTTCTTAAAATTTTTGAAACACTTGATTTGCCCACACGAATTACCGTAGCTATATCTCTCACAGTCATAGAAGTGTGTTCATTAAGAATGATTATTTAAGAATGCTTCTTAGGAGTAATATTCATCTCTGAACAAGCAAAAGGTAAAACGCATTACGTGAAACGAAAAAGTATAACCTCCAGCTACCACACTGAAAAGCTCAAAATTGAACTAGTAATCTACTAAAACCACTCAAAACAATAAATTATAGTCAAGTTCGATCCGTCACATTACTTCTGGGCAGATATAACCAGTTTGAGGTGGTTCGGTACATTAGTGGTAATCACAAACCAATTTAGACAAGAAAACTATGTTTGTCCCAATCAATTCGAACAATATAGTACATGTTTCTTTTTGAGAATCAAAAAATGAGTTACAATAAAAATCATAAGACACAGAAGAATTTCTTATAAGTTTTTCCCCCTAATGGGCTGCATATTGGAGATTAAGCTTTTGCAGAAGTCTCCAAATGTGAAAGCCATTTCGTGGTGGCACCCTCTAGTGGCGGCTTTCGCTGCTAAATTCTGAAGCTTGAATCAATATTAATTCAAGCTCTCATTGGATGCTAAATATTGCCATGATTTAATTTTGCCGAGAATACCAGAGCAAAGTTTATACTCATGTGGATCTTTTACATGCTACATAATTATATGACATGCGTGCCTATGATTTTCGCTTCCAGAAAATCTATCCAGCCGGGATTAAACCCACAACCTTGAACTTACGGAGTGGGTATGCTATCTCTATAAGCCACCGAGTTAGCAAACTGTTACTCTAACATTCAACATCCAAGAGGAGGTGAGAAGTATCTAATAATTGAAACATAACTCGAAATTTTTCTTATATTTGTAAAATAATTCACTTCGCTTAGTCAAAATAAGTATTTTATTTATGTTAATGAAATCTTCTACGATGCATATTTCATTAGATTCAATCAAGAACTAATAGAATTTAAATATTAATATCATACTGCTGAGATTAGTAAAACAAATTAAATTATAATTGCATAATTAAAAAAAATTGAAAAATTTAACAATGATACATTTGCATCCATTACATACATTTTAAAATTTAAGTAAGGATTTTTGTATTTGTTGTTAAAAAATATATTTTCAATAAATTCTAAAGAGAGGTATAATTTATAACTTCTAGTTGCGTGGTTCATAATGGAAAATTGTTTTTTCCCCAAGACTTATAATTTATTTCTAAGCAATCTGAAAAAACGTAGAAAGAGTTACCTTCCCAATAGTAAAGAGAACGTAAGTTTTCCATGTCAGAGATTATTTGAAGTATAAAAAAAACCAATAGATGTAATAATTCTGTCTTGATGATATTCCATTTTGATATAAATGAATTTTTTTTATTAAGATTTTGATTCAGATTTTTTCCCCTTATACACAAATATAAATGTACACTGTTACAATTTCAAAAGTAGAATCGATAGTAAAAAGTTATTTCTTTCTAAGAGTTACTGTTGAAACTATAAGAATATATTCGAACTATTTAAAAAAATTCTAATTCTAAAAAATATAATAACATTTATTACACTTAACTATTTGAAATCATAATTTTATCTATAACTTGATAGAACCAATAACGTATTTATCAGTATTAAACACATCATTACATTTATTATTTAGTCAAAAATTTGTAAATTAAAGAGACAACAGTTCATTTCCTCAGGGATTCTATAAGTTACGCACTTTTTATATCCTCAAAGATATAATAAATTTATTATTAGATACTTAGAAATAATATACTTAACTTAATAGAATACCATTAAAAATTATAACAAATACTAAAGAGTGACATTTAATAATCTAATAAGAATTTTCTGCAGCAAAAAGTAATATTAATTGTGGATATAATATTAATATAAAAAGGTAATAATGGTTGTAAGATTAAAAACGAAATTAACTATTAATAGTTAAAGTAATTAATTTTAAAAAATTGATAAATTATACAACCTAGAATTAATACTAATCTATTTTATTACTTTGACGATTTTTTTAAAATCTGATTGTCAATAACTCTAACACATTTTCTTTTTCAAGAAGTCATTTTCATCCGAAAATAAAATTCTTTTAAACTGATTGAAAAAATATAAAAATATAGTTCTTACCAAGTCAGGAAGATTTATATTTTTAAACACACACACACAATTCTTTTTACAATCTAAGCTTAGTTTTGCTATAAAAATATCAAGAGATATGTCGTTAAAGTTCATTTATTTGAAATCGGAATCGGAACTATCATACTGCTGATAAGTAGAACAAGATAAGAGCTCGGAATTTATCATGACTTAACGGTATTTAGGTGGATGCGTTTGAATAAATTAGAAGTAAGTGTATTTACTCCTTTAATTAACTTTTGTAAAATCTCTTTTAACAACCCGTGAATTCGATGAAACTATAAAAAAATTCATATATTCTATTAAGCATAAAACTGTAGACAATTCCCTTTTGTCAGTATTAAAATGTCAGTATTTTCAAATATTTATCTTTCAGTGAGGTATGTTTATCTTTTTTATGTGTATTCATTCGCATTTCATTCTTAACTGAATTTTAAAAAAAGCGTTATTTTCTTTACAAATTAATAATTGTTTTGATTTCTTCGAACAAAAAATTCATCTACTTCTGAAATGGGTTTGCAATTTTTTTTAATTACGTAGACATTTTATAGCTTTTTGACTGTAAGTTAAGTTTTACATTAATATCTATTTTTTAAGGCAATAAAAAAATCCTTCCCATAAAATTTCTGAAATCAGAATATTATTAAGTGGATAGTTAAGTATGAAACATTTTAATCATTCTGTTTTGTAATATTGAAGACAAAGAATGGCAATATACGATAAAAAAATGTATGAAAAAATAGAATACAAGAACAAACTTTAATATGAGAAATATAAGGAAAGAATAGTGTAATATAAGAATTATCCTCACTCTAAAAATACCGTACTTTGAGAAGAAAAAAAAAAAAAAAACGAACTGCTACAAAGGTATGCCAGAAATGTATTGAAAAGATATTGCTTTCAAATTAAGAGTTATAAATTGAATGAAGTTTTTACAGGTAATGTAATCAAATTTTATTGTACTTTTCTTTGTAAGAATTTTAAAAAGAGCTCTTGCTAAGGAGATTAAATTACAATAAAAATGTTAATAAATCTGTTATAATTATCAAAAGATGAATTAAATTTAAAAAACGATACGATTATTATTTTAATAATCCATTAAAGATTCCTTTATAGTTAACAAATTTTTCTCTTAAAGGCAACATTGAGCTTTAATACCATCAAAATAATTAATAAAAGTTAATAATGATAATTATAATTTGAATCTGTATAAACGTACTTCGTACTTAAAATTTCTTCTTTTAAAATAAATTTTGCCATTCTTAAGATGTTATTTCTTACACAAAGCTTTTTTTTTTTGATAGAAGGAAAAATACATAAATGTGAAATCAGAGTTGGACTCAAAAATATTTTTTTAAAACTACATACGTAATATAAAGCAACATCTATGTATAGTAATTGTGCGTATATGTCGTTAAATATTGTACTTTATTGTTCACTCAAAATTATGAAAAAGTCCTTTGCAAAGTTTAAACGAATAAAAAAAATATTATAATTATTAATGTCAATGTTTTTAGAATGAACAAAAAATAACTTTGGAACCCACGGCTTTAAATTCTATATTAGACTTGGTTATCACATAACGGGTGAATTTTTTCTACATATACGTGGCATATTAGACATCTAGCCTTAGCCTTAGACAAAGATTGCCTATAGTTTAAAATGAAGAATATTTTTTTTTGTTTTTTTTGTTTTTTGAAAATGCTTTAGCAAAATTATTATGTTTTAATTCAGGAATACAAAAAGTTTATGGTTACATGACTTTGAATCCAGAAAATCACTGTTGAAATACTTCTTTACATATTGTGCTTTTATTTCCAAAGAATGGAAAGAACGTATTTAAAGAAGTCGAAAAATTCTTGGATCGCATCCACATCTCGCACTATGGTTGGTCCTGTTCAAAAGAAATGCTGTACCACCGTTAAAATCCCCAAACATTCCAATGTTAAGCAAAGAGTTAAAGAAACATTTACTAAAAAAGCTACTGTGACCCCTAAGAAGTTAACAACCACTGAAAAATGGACGAGAACTACTACTTTGTCGTCAAAACCTGTTAAAAAGAAAGCAAGTAAGTGAGCAAAATATATATTATAAAAATTAGTAATAATATATGCAAGCTCTAATTTTAAATATATGAAAAAATTCTTCCCATTGTATTTGAATAGTAATCCAATTATTATTAATATAATATTCTAGTGTTATTTTTGCTAAATTCTGCTGTGAAAATACCAATTTTGTGTCTAAGCTAGTGCTTCTCAAACTTTCTATACTCCCGACCCAATTTTCAGTCATAATTTTCATTGCGCCCTCTTCCCCTTCGATACAATAACAATGTATTGAATTCAATAATAAAGTACTTCGACGTAAAGTTACAATACGACTTTAAATACAAACGTACAAATTGTCAGAATAAGTATTAAATTTTGTATATAATTTTATGACAAGCCCATAGGGTAACTGATAATTATTAAACTTATTCTTAACTTAATACTGTTAAATTATCACATACATCGTGCAGTACTGATACATTTATAAGTGTATTATGTCAGTGTAAATGTGTATTTTATTTTTTTACTATGGCAGAATGTATTTTGTTTTGCTTTAAGTAAATTAAAAATTTTTTTAAATAAGTTTTTGTTTTCGACGTTTTGATATACTCGCGACTCCCTTTTAGGGTTATCACACCCCTCTGGGGAGGGTACCCCATATTTTGAAAAACACATGTCTAAGCTAACTTAATATTTGTTTCAAATCACGAATTAGTATTTAAAAAGAATTTTGCATGTTTCATGGTTTGCAATTTCATAAAACTGAAAACAGAAAGAGAATCAAAGATCATAAATAATTTATCCCTTTTGCATCTCAGATTGAAAAAAAAAACATTTCATTAATCTTTTCTAGTTTGATATCAATACATGTACACTAATATATTTTCAACGATTTTAATTAATTTTTTTATTGTATATAAAGATTATCTTAAGTCTTATAGAATTGTTAAAGTTTCATAGCTTATCACAAGAGATTTAAAATTCTTTTAATCCGTTTTCATTTATGGTTAGGCTTATCTAAATAATTTTACTATAAGGAAAAAAGAAAAATTACAATAATTAAGTAAGGAAGTTATTTTTTTCATCATCGTAAAGAAAACACAGGTTCTGCAAGAATTTTAAAAAAAAAGGAAACGTTGTACACAAATTTAAGATTGTTTCTAGAATGCCATCCTCATTTGTTGATATAAAATTTATCATCTATTTTATATAGCATATTTATTTGAATCAAAGCCACCATTGATTTTTAAGCAGTTTACCCAATTATCTACACGTTTTAGAGAAAAAATTACAAATTGTGTAAAAGGTTCATTAATATCTGATACTTAAATTTTTTTAAAGAAACTTCTATAATACAAAAAGTCAATTAATTTATTTTACCAGTATTAAAAACTATCAAATACATGCATGAACCTATAATTACTTTAACCGTTAATACCATGTTTCGAAAATGATTCGTCACTTCCTTTGTCACAGTTGACTTCGGAATTGGTGCCGGCTCGCCGCGGCGTTGCCATTTTCCCAGTCGGAGTCGTTTTCCGTGTCATCGTGAATTCGTTATACAACATTTTTTTAAAAGAATGTATTATAGAAGAGTGAAAAAGAATTATTAAAGATTGTTGAGCATTTACAAGCAAAAATAATGTTTTGTTTATGCCAGTGACGTATATTTGTTTCATCCATGTCAGATATGTTCAGTGGCCGCTGATCTGTCTCTGTTTTACTCTGCATATAAAATTGCCTCCCTTTTCATACTTACATCGTAGTGAACTCTCTCTCTCTCATCTTGATGCTATTACCAATATCTTTGATGTTTAGGTGATTAAAAGAATGTAATTTTTTTCCTTCCTTCTCTCTCTCTCTCTTTATATATATATATTAATAGACGAAGAACACATACGAATAATTTAAATGAAAAGAAACATTATAATAAATCATTATAAATCTGAAAAAAAAAAAAAAAAACAAAAAAAAAAAAAAAAAATATGAAAAAAAAAAAAATAATGTCGATTACAGATGAATCGTACATGTAACAGAATCTGAATGAAATGCACAATTAGATTAAATTAAGATTACCGAGCAATAATTAAAAGATTAGCAGAAAAAAAAATTAAAATGCGAGAAAATAAGAAAAAATAAAATATTAAAAAAAAAAAAAAAAAAATATTATATATATATATATATATATATATATATATATATACGAGCACACTACGATATATAGGCTAAGTGCAAGTGGCCAGAATTCGACGGTTACGTTTCTTAAAGGGTTGAAACTCAATTTCCTCCATCCAACAAATATTTTGCCTTCCATTTTAAGCCGCATCTGATTTTCAATGGCATCAACTCTGGAAAAAATAGTGCGGCTTAGATTCGAGTAAATACGGTGTATTATTTGCTTCTAAAATAAATTTTTCTATTCATTAAGAATTTGCAGTGGAACAAGATTTTATTTATTTAATTTTTATTTTAAAAGTTATCCTTACTGTTGGTATGAGTTTGAAAATCTTTTGAATTCTAATTTCTAGCAATTTTAAGTAAATGTATACAATAAAAGAATGAAAAAAAAAAGAAACTTCGACTACCTGTTCCACATACATGAAAATAAAATCCAGGCAAATAAAACTCCAAAATAAATATAATCTATTTCTTTAAATTAAACAACTATCCAATTATCATTTTCAGATATTCAAACCTTCATGTTTGTTACAAAAAATAAAATTAAGAAAAGGGGTTAGTTTCAATCACTTTTAATAAAATGTAATCATTTTTAAGTATATACATTTCTGATTTCTTATTTAAAGTCAAAATATATTACAGAGGGATTTCTTTTGATTTCATAAAGATTAGCAATGTTTTTTTAGAAAATAAAGAAGTTTTAGAATTTGATGCAATTTATAAATAATGGATAAATTAAAAAATTTTTTTTATAAAAATATATTTTAAATTTTAAATTAGAATATGTTAATCATAAAAAATTTATATTTTGTTACTAATTTTTAAACATTAAGTTTAATATTTCGTACGTATATAACTTTTACTACATAAACCTTTCTGTAACATATGATGAAGGTTAATTCAATTAATAAACCATGTTCTAGGATATACCTGTATATAAATAAATAAATTGTTTGCTAAGCTTACATTCTGTCTAAAAAAATTTGATACTTTTCCAAATTATTTAATACTAGTGTATTTTAAGAGAGGATAGTAGTAGGAGTTTTAACAAGCTCTTGATTTGTGTTTAAAAACTACTATTGTAGAATATTCAAAATTTTAGAATATTTAATTCTTAAAATTTGAACCCAATTTTAAAGAAAGGAAGCAACACTTATAAAAAAGGAATGTACTTTTTGAATCTTCTCTGTATTTAAATATAATTTATATTTTCTGATGAAATGTAGTCTTGCTAATTTTAGAAGTTCTCATTCTAATTATTCAGGTAACCTTTTTTTTTAAAAAAAATTAAATACATAAATTAAAGTTTATTGAATAAAAATATTTTTTTTTATTAATTTCAGATTACAAACTAATTTAGAAATAACTTAAAACTCTTTTTTTACTTTAAATTATTCAGAAAAAATAGCTAAAAGTCTTAATTTCTTAAAATGTTTTGATTCAGGTACAAGTACCAGTAGACCAAAACCAAAAACATCAAGTACATGTCTTCAAAGAAAAACAAAAGTGAACAACAACACTCATATAACTGGATATGTATTTGGAAATGGAAACAATGTATATTTTTAATTTGATTTTACTTTCAAGAAAATTATATGAGTAAGTGAAGTCATAATTATGTATGGAAATATGTCAAATAATTCGCCTGGAAACGCAATGAAAAATATTTATAAATATTATACTACATTAAAATTTTAATTTTTTCCCTGTTGCTCTTATTATTTTATGTTTTTCACATTTGTAAGTAATGTATTTGAATTGAAACAACTTTTAATTGCTTAAATAAATAAGTAAACATGTAATAAGTTATTCAAAGAGGAATAACTAAAAAATGCTTTTACTCATTAAAAAAATCCAATTAGTTGCTGTTAATGTTCACAATACAATAAGTGTATCATAAAAGAATTTAGAGCATTCCTGTTATTACTAATGAAAATTATTGTATTCTTAAAAATATTTGCAGAAAAAAAATTATCATTTAATGTAAATTCTAGAATTGTTTACATGAAAAGGCACAAATAATTCTGTTAGCTATCACTCAAAATCTTTCTGAGTAATTATTTATTTTATTATACATACACCAATATGATTTTATAATTAGTAAAGTTACTGTCGAAAAAATATCTTAAGACTGACATAAGTTTTATATATATTAATTTAAAAAAGCACTAAATTTTTAAATTTTATGTATTTAAAAAATATATAACGAATTGTTGAACAGAAATATATAAATACTTCTTAATGTAATACAGTATATCTTTAATGAAATTCTTGCTTTAAAATTCGTTTTACTTAAAAAATTAATTAAATTTTTTAAAAAAATTATTTAATTATGAATTTTATGAAATATATCGTAAAAATGTCAAAAATAATGTGATTCATTTTATTGAAAATAAATAAATAATCATGAGAAATTTTATCTTTAATTAACATATTATAGAATTTTTAAACGCTTAAAAACTTGTTTCAATTTGTGTTAATAAGTTTATTTAAACGCAACTAATTTTTGTATTAAAAACAAATAAAATTATGAAAATAATATATTCAATTTTTCAAATTTGGAAATGTCAGAAGTTCTTGAATGAAGTTAAGTAGTTCACTAATTTTCTACACAAAGTGTTTTATTTTTTACTAATTTAACAATGGGAAAGGAAATCTAATTTTTTTACCTTAATATACACAATAAGATAAACAGAATAATATTTATTCATAAATATTATTCCGCATTATATATATTTTTGGATAAATAATATCCAGAAATATTATTCCATTATAACTTAACAAATACTAAAGAATCAAACGCCATATTTTCTTCTTTCTGAACCACAATCAAAAAGAGAATTACGTTTTATAGAATTGATTTATATTATTTAATTCTATGGGACATAAAAAAGTTCATAGTTGAAAATTTACTTTTGGAAACTCTATGTTTCTTGTTTATGAAATCCAGTTATGTTCTAAGATGTTTTATTTTTTGACAGTGATGTGAATAAGAGCCAATAAAAGATATGAGATAAAAATAAGCATTTTTATTCAGAGCTAAGTTTTGAAGAAGTGGGTTGTTGATAACGTTACAATTTAAAAGAATTTTTTTCTAAGATTGCATAACTCATTTTAAAACAAAATAAAATTTAAAATGTGTTTTTATAAAGGATTTAAAGAAAATTTACGGCTTGAATATGTGAATGAAATTTACTAAGAATGCATCATAAATGAAGTTAATGTATTTTATTGTCCTTAAGTTAATACATTAAATAATAGCAAAATGCTTATGATATTTGAAAATCAAGCACACTCTGATTATAAAAAGTATATCCATATTTATCGCATATGAATTTTTTCTTATAATTATTGACAATATGTATATTCATTAACATTTTCTAATTTTTGATCTTTATTTAATATTAATTATTCAACAAAATCAAGACATTAAAGGAACAATAGATAATTTTACTCTTCGTCGAAATATATAAATAAGAAAAAGAGAATTTATACAATGTATATTTAATTCTAACTTGTGTTTAATAACCTTAAAATAGGTAAAAGTTCTGCTACAATTCTAATGATAAAATTGAAGCGTATATTTTTATGTTAAATTTTATTTTATTTATAATTAAAGTAATTTTATTGATACATTTAATTAAACTCAAAGGCTAAGCAGCCCATGCGGGCCAAGATCTACTGTGCCCATCTCACTTTTCATGACCTTGGACTCTGAGGTGCATGAGCAGATGTTTCGGTCAAGTGGTCAGTCTGATGCTAAAGCCCCAAGCGTTTAGTCCCAAAACAAGCTTGATACTCATTTATTGACCCTCTGAAGGGATGAAAAGCTTAGTCAACCTTGCACAGCCCTAGGTTTAAATTCCAGACCTTTGATGTGGAAGCGCGATAGGCTACCACTCAGATACTGGGCTTCATGTATTAACTTACTAAAAACTATCAAGTATGTTTTAAAAGAAATATTTTGAATTATCTGAGCTTACAGAAAAAAATTTAGAGAATTTTGATTGTATTTTACACAGTTTTCTGTAACAAATTTTCCCCTTCTATATGAAGCCTTAATCTTAGTCCCGAATTATACAAATATTTTTCTTAAGATCTCTATAGTGTAGATATTTGATATTTTTAAGGCCTTAAAGAGTTTTTTTCTTTTAACAAAAAATACTTGTCGCTGTTACATTAATAAAACTCAAATTATAACAGCATATATTTTTCCGGTAGATATTAAATGCTGATATTTGTATAAAAGTAGACAGTATGAGTTTTATTCTGCAGATGTATGAAAAAGCAATTCATAAATTTCGAGAAACACATTTTTCATTCTAAATGAATTTTTTGATGTTTTTTATTAGTATTTCATTATGAATATAATTAATTTTAAATGTAATGTGAGATCTATCTAATGATCGAATTTTCTTAATCAACTGTTAAATTAATAAGCTGCATTTAATATAATACACAATGATTGAATATTTGACCAAGTGAAAGCTTTTAGTTAATTTTATGAATAATAATGAAAATCATTTAATAATGAAATGCATTAAAATTTAGATTCAATGGATTTTAATGTCTTCCTACTTTTTCTGCTAAATAACTCACCAGTATTATTTAATAATTCAACCATATTTCCACTTTTCTTGTTTTAACAATGTTATGTATCAACCAAACAATAAAATTTGCATTTTTCACTGTTACAGGGCAATGAAATATATATGTATAGTTTCACGTATTAATGAATAGCCTTTCGAAGCTTGACAAATGACAGATTTTGATACTTAAATACTTAAATAAATGTTTCTTTCTTTTAAAAATTTTTCAATGTTACATTTCATATCAATGTTTCTACTTAATACACATTCATTTTGTTTATTACTAATTATTTAAAAAATATAGTATTAATATCTACTTCTTTTTGTTTGTCGTATCTATTGACGAATGATTATTACAAATACGCAATTTTTTTTTCAGTTGAAAAGGAAAACAATAAATGGCCTCAATTTATGGCGGTCACATGATGAATATAAGCACGTGTTCTCCTTTAAATTCAAAACAGACATTAAACTAATTGTACTTGTTGTCCTATTTGTAAAATTTCAATTTTTTTTAACTGTGGGTAAAGATATTCAAATATTATATAAAAAAATTTTTTCAGAAAAATTTAAATAAATTTTATTTTATGCATGTATTTTTAAATCAAATGCATTTTATAAACTATTTGCATTATTATTGTTGACAAACATGTGCTTTTAAAGAGAAAGTTTCTGCAAAGAACAAAAGTTGGCAACAAAATGAAACGCATTAACTCAGTAGCGGGAAATACCTGATTACTATTATCATATATGACTATGACGTCACATGAAGTTTTAATCTGTTCGCTTGGAAACATGGAGTTGTCATTATCGTGACTATTGCGTCACATGAATTTAGCCCATTGTCTTTTATTAAATTAAATAAAACTGTTTTTAAACTGTTCATTTATGTGAGTACTACTAGCTTTATCAGTGTTGATGGAACCTACGACCATATGAAATTAGTTAATTATACTTACTTATAAGCGTATATCCTAATACAATTTTTATTTTAAAAGGTTTGGAATCACACTCCCTCAACTGGACTTGAATAATTCTAAATATGAATAAACATTTCATTAAAAAAAATAGTATCACAAAACTAATGCAAACATGTTATTTATTGAACCTTTTGAGGCAGTGGTTCTTATACTGTGGTCCATGGACCAATGGGGATCCTCATCGACTTTCTAAGGGGTCCGTGAAAGCCTCTCATTTAATGTTGAGGTATTCCTCTTGTACAGACTCTGAAAGATCTCATGGAAAAATTGAAAGACTTCCATCCTAAAATAAATCACTCAATTGCCCTCAATGAAAAAATTTCACTAGAACATGTATTTGGATCAAGAATATTAAATTAAGTTCCCCCCCCTACTGTTTGTAACTACATAACCATTACTACAGCTTAATATTTTTTTAAAAAATTTAGAAACATTTTTGCCAAAATAAGGAATTGGATTCATAGCGTGCCAGTACGGTAAGAATTGCATTTAGATCACTTAGTCATGTGTTGGGAGTCAGGGAAAGGTGTTCAAAATCTTGGGGAGGCCACGCAATCAGTTTAATACATAAAGGAAGGGGGTGCTGATTGAAAGTTTAAGAGCCCCTGTTTTGAGGGAAATGGATTTCTTTTAATCCATTCTACCAAGTATGCAATCACAGAAAAGAGATCCTGCACGCTACAATGGATACCAACCCACACAAATATCTTGGTGATGAGAAAGCTGATGGACTTGCCAAAGAATCCAGAATTTGCTTTCAATCATTTAACCTCACGATCCTCATTGACGGCAAGGCAGTTGCCAGTCGAAGGCTATTCAACAATAATTTAAAATATACCATCCCAGCTCTAAAAGCAACCGTACAACAACATCAATAATAACTAGACTTGGAACAAAGCACGTAAAAGGAATGAAAATATCAACTGACGGAAAAAGAAGTTACACAAATCATTGCCCAAACTGCCCTAATGTTCAACTGTCTCCACAACATATCCTCAGCTGCCCAGCAATTCAAGACAGGCTTTTCAAGATCAGCCCAGAAGACCCAGAATATTTGATCTTCTCTGATAAAGCTGTTGAGGTTGCCGAAGCTGTCTTCGACAGCTTCGGAGCGATCTAAAGCTTCTTTTTTATTAATCTGTACATCATGAACACGCCAACAACAACCAAGTTTGCAATTAATATTATAATTAAAATAGTAAAATAATCAAATTATAAACGTGCAAATTGATATTGTATGTCATAGAGCTGACATGTAATCTTAGGCTGGAGATATATTATGTGCCGGTGTAATATTAAGCAATGACTGGGGTGTTCAAAAAATAACGTACAAAATATGTACATAAAATCCATGAGTGCACATGAAACACATGTCCTATCTTTGAAAATTTGGTAGATTTGAAGAGGTGGAAATTTTATAATATTTAATGGAGATATTGTTTAATGCTATAGATTGAAAATTACCCATAAGAGGCAATCAAGGTTTCTTTTCTGGTTAAATCAATTAAATATTATTCAATTAAAAACTACATTCAAGTGAAGTAATATAAAATCACAACAGCAAAGACTTTTGGGCATTCTTATTCCCAAGAAATAAAGAAAAAATGTGTAATTTCTAATATTGTCGCGTAGTAGAACCATACAAACTCTTCTTTATATTTTATCACCACTGTCATAATATCTATAGTGAGAGGTATCTGTTATTAATATTTAACTTTATGTTAAAAACAGTGAATGCATACTATCTGTTGTTGTTGCTTATGCCACCTGTCTGACGTAGTCAGATCGAGGCCCACGAAATTCATCATGGCAACGGGCTAGAGATACGTCTGTCATTAGCCTAAGCTTTGAGCCCATGAAGGTGACAGCACGAATTTGCTCACGATAGATGGCGACACCATTCAGATCCACAGATTTAACGAGCACGTTTTCCGTTTGTACTCGGTGAGTATTTGATGGCATCGAACCCAGGCCTTCCGGTCTGGAGTCCGATGCTCTAACCACTAGGCTACCCACGGCCCCATACTATCTGTGATTGAAGTATATCTTAAATTGTAATTAAGGATCTCTGAGGCATGATAAATATGTTACTGGGAGCCTATTCACAAAAATAATTATCCCGAACAGAATCGTATTTGTTAAAAAGTAATTAAAAATATTTGTGAAACAAATTAATTTTTCATTACAGAAATAGTATGTTATGTGAAAGCAGATTCAGTGAAATGACTTAATTGTTGTCTAAACAAGTAAACATGTTCTTAAATTAAATAATTTTTATTTTTAAATATTTATTACATGCTGTATTTCAAACAGAAAAATAAAGGTAATTTTAAATCCAAATTATAGGTTGAACCAAAAGTCTTGTCCTGATTATAACTATTTATTGTTCTTAAGATATCCAACTACCCTAAAACTGTAAATTTTGCACAAAACTGACATTTTTTTCATGGTTTTATTTTATAGGCCATCTTATTAGCTTTATAAAAATACCACGTTTATTATTTTCCGTTCACTAGAACAAAAAATAAAAGTGTTTTAGTAAAAGCAGATGCCAATAGTTTAAGCAAGATGTCATACTTTAAAACGCGTTTTACTTGAAATGTGTTTTTTTTTTCAAAATGCGCAAACAAGGACAGCAATTGCTCAAAAAGTTTTGAAAATAATTAACTGTGAAATTTGTTGTGTATGTTCTGTATAATAGTAGAAGTGTTTTAACCTTCTGACTTATCAATCACTGTTTTATTTCAAAATTTACAGACCCTTATATGAATATAATTACTGATTTTAAGCAATTTCATATAATAACTAAGATAAAGTGCTCTAGTTTTTGTAAAAATTAAAATATCTGATATCCTGAAGGTCATTTCAAAAATGAATAACATAGAAACACTTTAAAATTGGAAATTTGCTAATAAACGTTTGGTACAGAATGGGCCTCATTTATGTTATTTTTTTGTACATTTTTACCCATTTTTTCACATTTTAGTAATAATAATTTCTTTTTCTCTTTTGAATTTTAGCACATTTTTCTTAAAATGTACTAAACAAATCTAAAAACCACAAAAAAGTCCACATATCTCCATTTTTTTAAAAAAAAGTTGTCGCGAGTAGTCGTATACCTTAAGCTATTATGAATAGATGATGTTTTTGTTTGAATATGTTGTTAATACTGTTAGAAATTTTTTTATAGCACCATTTGAATACATTTCATCACGTGCTCCCTTGGTAGCACGAAGAAAGTCTAAGAGTAATTCCAGCCTTCTCCAAATATTCTTTAACATGTCTTGCACTTTTCAACTTAAAAAGCATGCAACCTAAGACTTTTATAAAGAATTCTTACCAAACTTGAATGCGATATTTGAAGTTCACGTGATACTTCACAAGTTGATTTAGTAGGACTCCGTTGAAACGATTGTCGAACGTCTTCAACGGTTGCTTCACTCCCATTAGCCTTCTACTATTAGAAGGATCCTTAAAGCTGCATGTTTCTTAAAACATTTTGTACCATCGCTTTATTTATTTTGTGTCAGGAGGTTTGCTTTCATAATAATGTCGAAATTTACACAGAACCTTAATGAGCGATTTCGTTTAGTGAAACCATAGCTCGCTTTGGGATTTTTTCTTGAATCGACGCCATTTTGGCAAAGAATGTTGCCTTTTTACAAGTGTTTCCTCGAATTATTCTTGAAGGAGCATTCACGATATTAACAGCTTCTAAAACTGACTATAGTAAGATCTACTATTATACTGGAACGCATCAGCTTAACTGATTGTTAATTAACATCGTACGCTGAATCAACACAAGAACTATAAGAGTAAAACAAGAGCTTGTCGATAAGATCTACTGTAATACAGGAACGTATTAGCTTAATTGATTGTTCATTAACATTGTACATCGAATCAACACAAGAGCTATTAGAAATGGACTTCTCAATTTTAAACCATGGTCAAGTGAGGAAAATGACACTTAACCTCTTGCGTACCATGCAACCTCTAGTTTATCAAACTTGCGGCCCACGGCAACATGCGGTCATCAACGAACATTTTTGCGGCCCGGTCAATATATCGGTACACAAAAATATATAATACAATAACAAAAAATTGGAAAGATAGTAGCAAAGAAGAGATGTGTGTCAAATGTCAGGGCGTAAACATTAATTTTTTCTAGTTTTATTAATGTTTATTATAATGTATTATTAGGAATAAACTTACTTTTCAAGGAATATTGATCTTTTTTGCGGACCTCCTAAAGTTAAACCTTGTTTACTTGACTCTTTGAGTTTGACACCCCCGCTATAGTGGATATAAATGTATAGGGCAAAATCCCATTGTAACCTCATTGTAACATGGTTTATTTAGGTGTACAAGCCAGTGTAGCCAGTACAGGAAATATTTAAATGTAGATTTTCTTTTACTGGGATTGTATTAAATTACAAAATTAAACTACAAAATGTCTGGGTCATAAAAATTTGAAAAAATAAGAAAATTTAAATTAAAGTTACATATTTTTGTGAAATCGCTGGAAAATGTTCCTTAAAACAAAAAGCTTTTCCATATACGTTACATAAGTGTATTGTCATTTTTGTTCCATTTATTCATCTTTTTCATCACAAATACATAAATCCGTATCAGAGTGACTGTCGTATTCATCGGTTTCAAGCAAATATTCTCATTCAGAATCCCTGTCGTTGAAATCCAACGACGATGCCATATAGGCAAGAAAAAGTAAAAATAAATTACAAAAATAGTTATACAAACTTTAGAAAGTGAAACGAAAGACGGACGAATGGGCGCCTTAGTCAGCGTCAAAAGGAAAAATGAAATGCGCGTCTTAACGTCAACGTCAGCACCCATAGAAGTCTAAAATTTCTGGGGATATTAGAAAGCGCAGTTTGGTACTCAAAGAGTTGATTATTGTATACAATAATACACATTTTTTTTTTTTAGTTGAAAAGAATATGTTTCATTTTAAAGTAACAAACTTATATTAAAATGAATAGAATATGAATAATATAAAGAGAATTTTTTGAATTTTTTAATGAAAGTACAAAATGATGAATTCACCCCGCATTCATTCTTTGAAAATTAATTATTTGTAGAATTGAGTCATGAACTTGTATCCGGCGTTGTGTAATTGTGGGTTCAAGTCTGGGAGCCACTTAAAGCTTTCCGTGTAGAGTATAGGTTCTCAACGTGGGCGATAACGCCCCCTTGTGGGCGTTTGTGGCTTTCAGGGGGGCGTTGAGATGGCACGGCGGGGCTTGGGCAGATGAACCAAAAAAATACTAAAAAAAACACGCTTATTATGTACTAACAAAAGTAAATAATACTGTTTACCTTATGTGGATTGTATGTATTTAAATCATTCCTATATCACTTGTACGAAAATTCACATATTTCGGTAGTACGGGAAGTGGATGAAAAACTTAAAGATTACATTACATTCAGACTTGCATTAAATTGAATGATATAGTGCATTTTAATTTCTGTAGTGCATGTGTTGTCTTTGTCTGTGAGCAGGAGGAAGCATGTTTCGTCCACTGCATTTCATTACGTATATTATCCAAGAAACATAATTAAATATGTTAACCAGGAATTAACGTGATTCTTCAAAGGTTGAAACGGTCAATTTATATTTATTTTGAAAGCAATAGTTTACTATGAATTACTTCGTATCATCAAAACCCCTGCCTGTTTTTATAACAGGTAATCTAAACATTTTTTATTCTACTATTTTAAATGAAGAAGAAATTCAGTAGCGTTTCAATTCTAACGCTATCCTGCCTCCGACTAAAATACACTATCTGGCCAAAAGTATCCGGACACCCAGTGGTATGGACTTAGATCGTCCTGAGGCACATATTAATATGATGTTGGTCCCCCTTTTGCATGGATGACAGCCTGCACACGTTTGAGAAGACTTTCCACCAATTTTTGATAGGTGACCATAGGAATTGCCTTCCAGGCGTCCATCACAGCTGAAGTGAGTGCTTGCAGTGAGGATGGTCGATTTGGCTGGCTACGTAATCTGCGCTCTAATTCGTCCCAAAGATGTTCTATGGTATTTAGATTGGGGCTCTGAGAAGGCTAGTCCAGTTTTTGAACACCCATTTCGTCAAACCCTGTCTGTGCAAGCCTCGATGTGTGAATGGAGCAGTTATCCTGCTGGAAGAGAGAAATGGGCCTTCCCCGAAATATTGCCATAGAGTTGGGAGTGCAGCATTGTCCAGAATGTCCACATACATCTCAGAGTTCATGTTTCCAATCACAGGAACTAACGGACCCAGGCCAAACCACGAGAAACATCCCCACACCATTATGCTTCCACCACCAAACTTAACAGTCGGCACAATGCAGTCACTAAAGAAACGTTCGCTGGGCATCCGCCAAACCCAGACGCGTCCATCCGACTGCCAAACTGTAAAGCGAGATTCATCACTCCAAAGAACAGTTTTCCACATGTCCACAGTCCAATGACGGTGAGATCTACACCATTGCAATCGATGCTTCGCATTCTGTGGAGTGATGTTTGGCTTGTGAGCGGCTGCACGACTATGGAATCCCAAGTTTTTTAACTCTCGACGGACAGTCCTGCTGCTAACACTAATTTCAGATGAACTTTGGAACTCCTGAGAAATTTCCACCAACGAGGACATGCGATTTTGTTTCACTACCATTTCAGAGTTCTGCGGCTGCGTTCACCAAGTATTTTCGGCCTACCGGTTCGTTTTTCTGCCGTTTCACTGCCTCGACGTTTCCACTTTACAATTACATCACTCACAGTGGATTTAGGCTTCTGTAGAATGTCTGCAATCTCCCGAACTGATTTCCCACAAAGGTGGCATCCCACTATACTGCCACGACCAAACTCACTAAGCTCCTTTGACTTACTCATTGCCTCACAAACGCATAAATACAATCTGACAAACCACTACCAACACTTTTATAGCTTTCAATTACGTATCAAATTGCGTCACTCGCCAGAACCACTTTTTTAAGGGGTGTCCGGATACTTTTGGCCAGATAGTGTATATAATATTACACATTTAAATATATTTGTGGCAATAGATATTTCAGATTCGCAAGTAAAAAAACTGGGACTTTAGAAAAAAAAATGAAATTAAAAAATATATTCTTTTAGTAATAGGATATTTTTTAAAACTTAACTCTTGTTTTCACCATGTATTTTGTACTCTCTTATTTCACTAGAGTGGGAGAGGGCGGTATAGAAATATTCACTAGAAAAGGGGGCGCCAGGTCAAAAAAGGTGGGGAACCTATGGTGTAGAGGGACTGATGCACGTTAAATATGTCGAGACTCGAAGTCACTAACTCTCATGGTGTAGAAGTTTAGAGACTAAAGAGCCAGCTCAGTTGTCCCGCTTCAACAAGATTCAAAATTACGAAGTGACCTCGGTACCCTAATGGTCAATGTAACGGACTCGTGGCTGGCGTGTCATGAATTCAAGCCTAGTGTCACTGAAGACCTGCCGTGCAATTTAAATTAAAATAAAGTTTTGGACTTTAATTTTATTTTCTTTGTATTATTAACATTAAAAGTAACTTTTTAAAAATAGCAAGTGACACTTCACTCCATTATTTATTTTGTTCCTCATTCTTAATGCATGTATTCTTAAGGTAACTGGGACGTGAAAATGCTTTAAATTTTGCATTTTTTTAAAAATTTTTCTTTTTAAAAAATAGCTTTGCTGCTTCTATAGATTTATTATTTATGAGAATTCGATCAAAAGAACGCTAGAAAATTGAATTTTAAAATTGTAAACAAGTGTGATGTAACTGTGATTCAGGTACACTTTCTTCAAAATCCGTAGTGTATTCAATATGTATTGTAAATAATTTTTTTATTCGAAGAATGTAATTTTTCTATTTTATATGCTCAAATTTATGTAAAATTGTACATTTTTTGTGCAAAAATTACGGAAAATTTAAATGATTTGTTACAAAATTTTGAAAAAAATTTTTTTTTTGAAATTTTAATTATGTTAGTTTTACATTTATAAATACTCAGTGTAGTTTTTAAATTAGAAATCAAGTGGATGTAGTACAAAGTAGAGTTCGAGGATTATTCTAAATTAAATACACAGCTTGTAAAATAGACATTTCGTTTTTCTTAACTGCTTATTGTTAACATTTGAATACTCATGAATAACCCTATATGTTTATTACTTTTCATTTCCCATTAAAAAATAAATATTCATATGTATGTATACAAAAACAGAGAATCTTTTGTTATAATTTTTAAAAACAGTGTTCCATTTAAATTAGACACCAAATTAACTTCGAAAATTCATCAAAGATATTTTTTTTGTTTATTTTTATAATGATAAAAATATGTGTAAGAAATTTAGTAATAAACTGTAATGATGATGTTCAAAGTGAAGTAAAAAAACTAAAGCTTATAGATATAAAACTTTAGTATTTTAAATGGAAGAAGATGTGAATCGTTGATAACACGTATTGATGAAGTAGGGAAAGGGTAATTAAAAAGACTTCTAAAGAATTTAAAATTTTAAACTTACAATTTAAAAACTGAGAAATGAGGCAAAATAATCCAATTAACAATGGTATTACTTTATATTGTATTAAAATATATTATTTTACAAATCATAGTTGAAAATATCTTCATTTGCAGTTTTTCTCAAAACGCGTTTTTTGGTGATTCCGGTACACTTTCCTCAAAATCTTCTTTACCTATAGTGCTGATATTTTGCATAATACAAGATTAACAAATTTTTAACAAAGTGAATGAAATCGTTTTCAAATAAAGATTCAGAAATTTCAGATATAGCACAATTTCTGCATAAAATTTAAAGGAAACTTAAATCACTAAATTAAAAATTTTTAAAATTTTTTATAAATTTATATTTTAAAATTTCATTTCGTTCATTTTATGGATTGAAATGTTTACAAAAACTCCGTGAAATTTTATAGCTATATATGCAGTAGATTTTATGCAAAATGTACCTAAATGTAGGAACATGCTTGAAAATAAAAAAAAAAATAGTTATTGATTAATTATTGCTCTTACAGATTTATTTGTAATTTAAAATGAATTTTTTTACTTTAACAAGTACATAAATATATAGATAAAACATCGTAAAAATTTTATTTCCGTTGCTTTAAGTTTAAGTAAGTGAGAACCATTTAAATTTGGTGCAAAAAAAGTTCATTTTTCCTTTTCGCAGACGTCTCAGTTACTAATGCCTTCGTTTTTATTGCCTGCCTGTATGCCTGTGTACCATATATTCACTAGAAAAATGAATATCTGCTCTAAAAGTTTGCCAACTCGAATCTTTATTTGATTTTTCTGAGTATCTCTGGCTAAAATGAATATTTTGATACCTTGCTACAAACATCTACTTACACATTAAAACGTACTTAAAATTACAGTCTTCTTGTATTTCATTAACGCTATTAAATTTAAAGTTTTATCTCAAAAAAGAGATAAGAGAAAATGTACTCGTAGCTGAGATCTGAAAATTTTACTGTTGGGTCTCAAAGCACATTTATTTAAATATTATATCAAAGTCTCGAAAGTCTGAGTTTAATTTTTAAGTTAACAGAAAATGTCAATATAATTATGTACCAATTTCACAAACTGCAATTTTGACAACGACAAAAATCAAGTGAAGTGAAGTACTAAATTGCACAAATTTGGAGAAAACTTATATCTCACAACACATTTAAATTTAATATCCCTATATAATTTTTCTCATCGCCAGACATACATAATTTGGTTTGCAGTCTTTTAAAATTTTTATTCTACAAAAGTGATTTCTTGTCCAACGAGAATATGTCCTTCTGATTTATTTTTTGACCCTTTTAGGACCAAGAGTATCTGTAAGTAGGAAGCGAAAAGCCTCCTCATCGTACACTCCTCGTTCTGTGAAAAGAAAGAAACTATCAAGTACAAGAATAGTAAAAGAAAGCAGAGATTATTCTTCAGAAGAATCTTATTCGGAAAGCTTTTCTGAGGAGGAATATTCCGAATCTTACTCTGAATCATGTTCAGAGTCATACTCAGAAGAAGACTAATTTAATTGATATATGATAACTGACTGATTAAAATTTTTTTTCAAATAAAGTTATTTTTTTATTTACGAAATCTTCTCATCTGAATCATTTATAATAATTTTATAACACTGATATTAAGAGACTTACTGAGAGAAGAGGTGTAATGAAGAGATGTAAATATGTATTGATGCAAAAGTAATTATGAATTAAAAATTTTCAATTGATGATCGATCATGTAGACAAATTTCGGTTAATCGGGAAGCTAATTTTTAGATCAGACATTGAGTGGACTGTATGATAAAAAAAGAATAGTTTTTCTCAACGCGCAAGTATATCATGACACATTTAAATAATGAAAGAGTAACTATACACAAAAGTTGGTCACTCCTATTTATTTCTAGTCTCACGGTTTATAATGAAACAGTCTTTTAAAACATAATATATTTTTTCATGTAGTTGTATTAGAGATTCATATACAGATGGCTATCAAATTAATGGAAACATCATAGATTTATAAGGAATCCTTTATTAGTATGGTGCAAAACCACCTTTCCTTTTGCATGTAATACAGCTTGGATTCGCCTAGGAATCGATGCATACAAATTCTGAATAGTGTTTAGAGGCACATTTTACCATTCTTCCTGGAAATATTGGGAAAGTGCTGAGAGAGATGCCGATGTAGGATATCGATTTTGTATTGAACGCTTTAAAGTAGACCATAACAGTTCAATTATATTGAAGTCGAGTGACTGTGAGGACAAAAATAGTTCAACTTCTCCCTCGTGTTTATCAAACCATGGTTGGACAAGTCCTTCGGCTTGAATAAATGCATTATCATCCTGGAAAATTCCATTTCCTGCAGGAAACAAAATTTGCATCACAGTATGGACCTGATAAGCTCTTCTCAGTGATCCTTCATTTCGGGATTACAATTGGTCCAGCAGAAAACCACGACACTGCTATCCATATTATGACAGATCTACCTCCATGCTTTACAGCTGGAAGGAGACAATCAAGATCATACGCTTGTGTGCAGGTGCCCTCCAAACATGCACCTGTCCTGTTGTAGAGAAAAGTAGGAAAGACGATTATTCGGACCATATTATTTTCTTCTTCTTATCAAACGACCAGATTTTGTTAGTGTGACACCACTGTAGTAAACGTTTGGCATTAAATCTGTGACAAGTGGCTTGGGAATTGCTGTAAATGTTCTGTTTATGAAGGTACCTTCTAATTGTAATCATTGATATTGGAGAATCCAGATCTTTATTGAGCTATGCAGTCACTTTTGCTGTTATTGTCCATTTTTTAGACATTACAATCCGCTTCAATACCCGTCCGGTTTATTTCATTGAGCTTCTCTTTACGTCCACTATTTTGCTTTGCCGAACTTGTCTTGCCTCGCTGAGTGTATACTGTCATGACTTTAGACACCGTACTTCTAACAACGCCAAAAAGTTGGGATGTTTGTGCCCCACTGGCTCTAGCTAAACTGGCTTCTACAATTTGGCCTCTTTGAAAATAAGAGGGATCCGAGAAAGACATTTTACACTTTTGAAAAAACTCAGGGGCTAATAGAACTTCAATAAAACTGCATCAAACTACCAGAAAAATTATATCGATTTATATAAAAATTATCGATTTATAAAAAAATGGTAGATATTATTATATTTTAATGTGTTTACAAAACGCATTCAAGTATGTCGCTTTTTTTACAGGTGTTTCCATTATTTTTATAACCACGTGTATTAGCAATGTGAAAAGAAAAGTACCAAAAGTTGTTTACAAAAGTAAATACTCTTTACTCTTTAGAGATTATTTGATGTATAAAAAAACACTACATCTAATATTCTGCTTTAATAATATTCCATTTCGATAAGTATTGAAAAGTAAAAATAATAGTTAGTTGAGATTTCTTGCATATTTATAAAGGAAAATGTATATTATTATGATTTATATAGTAAAAATTTATAATAAAATGAAATTTCTTTCTAAGCTTTGCTATTAAAACTATAAGAATATATTTAAAGTATTTAAAAAATGTTAATTTTAAAGACAAATCAACATTTTTTATTTCCAATGGTGGATTACAAGACAGCTGCAAACAAAATGAGAAACAGGGAATATTGACAAAAAACAAGGAACAATAACAACAAAAAGAAAGAAAATAAAAGAAACACAAGTCCACAGTATAGTCTATAAATCACACATTTTGTGTCTAACCTCCCAATATCTGCTCCACATGGATCCATTTCTTCATTGGAGTCGCACAGTTTACAAAGGGGACTCTAGGCAATGCATATCATGTTTAGATGCTTGGACATGCAGCCATGGCCAGTGGCGATTCGAAAATCAGCCACAGCTCTTTCTCGTGGTCATTTTGGAGTATGAAGGAGTTTGCTAAACCATACTTTTTGACTATTTTTTTGGTTGAATTCGGACCAGAAGTGTGTGTGTTCTCCGTAGTATTTCTTTACGATCCTTTTGGCACAATAAAAGGGAACTTTATTGTTAGAGTTTTGAAAGATTTTTGTCCCCTTCTCTCTCTCTCTCTCTCTCTTTGCAAGCAATCGGCATTTTCATTCTCATCAATACTACAGTGCGATGGAATCCATTGCATGGCAATGTCTATATGGCATTGAAGTAAATCGCCAATTAACAGTTGACATTTGAGTATGAATCAACATTCATTTATTTGAACAATTTAAAATCATTAATTAATCTATTACTTGATAGAATTAATAATATTTTTTATCATTATTAAATACGTTATTACATTTATTTTATAGCCAATGAATTGTAAGTTAAAGAAAGTAGTTTATTTTCTCAGGGATTTTGTATGTTGTGCATTTTTAAAAGAAAAAACAAAACAATTAATACATAAACGCTTAGAAATAATATACGTAACTTAATAAAGATAGTGTTAAAATTCTAATAAATAGTGAAATATTTAGAAATTTAATAAGAATTTAAAAAGGAAAATAATATTAAATGAGAATCTAACTATAAAAAGGCGTTAGCATTGTTAAATATTTAACAACTTAAATAAGGATATAAAATAATATTTGCTATTAACAGTTAAAATGAGGATATAAAATAATAATATTCACTATTAACAGTTAAAATGGTTAATTTGAAAATTTGATATATTATACGACTAAGGATTAATTCAGAAGTATTTTGTCCTTTTAACAATTTTTTTTAAAAATCTGATTGTCAATAACTATAACTGTAACGCGTCTTTTTTCAAGAAGTCATTTTCTTTCAAAAATAAAATGCTTTTAAATCAACGAACACATATAAAAATACTTAAAGTTTATTCAGGTCAAAAATGTTTTATCATGCTTTCAAAACATAAAGACTTTATAAGAGAATAGCTTATTGCTTTGATTAAGGTAACCAGTAAACACAAGTTTTTCTTAAAAAATGTTACATTTTTCAGCTACAAAAATATCTAGAGATATGTCGTCAAGGTTTATTTATTTGAAATCGAAACAACTCACACTGTTGATAAGCGGAACAAGATAAGATTTTGAATTTATCATGACTTGAAGGTATTTAGGTGAGATGTGTTTGAATAAATTGCAGGTAAATACATTTTCTCCTTTAGTTTAGCTGGTCAAAATTTTGTAATAACCCGTGAATACAATGAAACTATAAAAAATATCTCATATATTTTATTAACTATAAAACTCTAGACAATAATCTTTTTGTCAGTATTAAAATTTCGATATTATGAAACATTTGGTTATACTTTGAAAAAGGTGGTATATGTATCCTTTTTTTATATATATTTAATGTTAAAATTGTAATTAATTTTAGCAAGTGATAATTGTTTTGATTTTTTTCGAACAAAAAATTCATCTACTTCTGAAATAGGTTTGCATTTGATTTTTTTTAAATATTACATAGACATTTTATAGCTTTTATATTGCAAGTTAATTTTTACATTAATATCTATTTCTTTAATGTTTAATAAAAAAAATTCCATTCCATAAAATTTCTAAAATTTAAATTTTATTAAACGTATTAAATTAGATATGAAACATTTTAATCGTTCTGTTTTGTAATATTGAAGATAAAAAAGCATGACAATAATTATGATAAAAAATGTATGAAAAACAATTTTATATAGAATACAAGGAAAAAAATTTAATATAATGAAAATAAGGAAATTATACTGTAATTGAAGAATCGTCCATACTCTGATAAAAGATATTGTAGTTTGAGAAAAGAGGAATTATACAGAAGAATACTTTAAATGTATTGAAAAATTGTTACTTTATCAAATTATGAGATATAAATTCAATAAAAATTTTCTGTTTTTATAGGTAATGTGTAATCGATCGAATCTTGTACTTTACTTTGTAAGAATTTTATAACAGATTCTCTCTCTCTCTTGTAAAAATATAAATATAAATTACAATTCAGTATAAGCAATTTTAATTTCATTGATATAATTCTTGATCTAACTGAAGTGTTACAAACTGCAGGGGAGAATATTTTTAAAGAAATAAATATTTTAAAGCATTAAATTGATTTTAATATTTCCTTAAAAATACTAATGTCTAAGCTAAAATCTGTAGATGATTAATGTAATTATCTTAAAACCTGCGGTTTGTTACTCTTTAAAGGCTCATAACATATGTGTTAAAAGTTTCATTGAATTTGATTGGATTGTTTTGGAGATTCCCTGCTTTTTTCGTGCACAAATTATCGTGAAAATTTCGTTTTTCAAAAAACACATTAAAAATATTCATATAAGTTAGATAAAGTAAATGCTATAAAAGCAATTTAAAAAACTCTGTAGTTATATATATTATTCATTTTTTCTCAATATTTATATTTCTTTTTTTTTCCTAATGGCCCTAACATCAAACACCTAAAAATCAGTTGGACTAGTCGGATAATTTAAGAATAGTTTTTATCTCAATTCAGATTAACATCAGAATAGTTCTTATCAAAATGAATTAATTTAAAGTATTAATCACATTAAAAATTGTGATAATTCTGGCAACCAAAAGTGGATGTCTTTGACGCAATCCAGGGATGAAAGAATATCGAAACATTTTTCAGAAAATGCTAATGATAACAAAAACGTTTGTTTCTCTATTTTTAAATTACAAATATAATAAAAGGCAATCTTTACGCTAGATAATTTCAAGAAAGTGTTTGTAAAAGTCGTATTTTATATTTGTTCAAAATTATGATATATTATTCTGTTGCAAAATTTACATAAACATGAAAGTATAATTTTTAATATCAATGCTTTTAGAATTTGAAAAAACCATCTAGCTTTGAAAATGACTTTAAATTCCATGTTAAACATGGTTGCCAAATAACGTGAGCTTTTTCTCAGTATATGTGACAAGTGACACATCAGAAATTTAGCTTTAGCCTTAGAACATAGGTTCTCAACGTGGGCGAGGCTTTCAGGGGGGGGGGGCAGTAAAGGACCCAGAGAAAATTAGGGGGTGTTTGAGATGGCACGGAGGAGCTTGGGCAGATAAACCAAATATAGTCTAAGAAAGACTTAAAAAAACACGCTGATTATGTACTAACAAAAGTAAACTTTAATACTGTTGACCTTATGTTGATTGCATGTATTTAAATTATTTCTAAATCACATGTAGAAAATTCCCATATTTCGGTAGCCCGGGAAGTGGATGAAAAACTTTAAGATTGCATTACATTCAGACCTACATTAAATCGAATGATTAGTGTATTTTAATTTCTGTAGTGCACGAGTTGTCTTTGTCTGTGAGCAGTAGGGAAAAATGTTTTGTCCACTGCATTTTATTGCGTATATTATCGAAGAAACATAATTAAATGTGTTAACAGCTATCAATTTATATTTATATGGAAAGCAATAGTTTATTATGAATTACTTCGTATCATCAAAACCTTGCCTGTCTTTATAACAGGTAAACTAAAACTTTTATTCCATTCTTTTAAGTGAAGGAGAAATTCAGTAGCGCTTTAATTCCAACAATATCCTATTATGACTAAAATCTTTAGTATTACACATTTAAATACATTAGTGACAATATCTACTTCAGATTCGCATGTAAAAAAAATTGGGGCTTTAGAAAAAACTTAAATTAAATATATTCTATTAGTATAGAATATTTTTTAAATGTAACGCTTGTTTTCACCATGTATTATGTATACTCTTATTTCTGTAGAGTGGAAGGGGGTGGTATCAAAATATTCACAAGAAAAGGGCGGTACGAAATATTCAATAGAAAAGGGGGCGCCAGTTCAAAAAATGTTGGGAACCTATGCCTTAGACAATGCCGGTAGTTTAAAATGATGAATATCTGAAAATGCTTTAGCAAGATTATTTATGTTTTATTTCAGGAATACGCAATATCCAAGGTTACATGATTTGGTACCGCATAACTCACTGTCGAAATAAGCCTTTTTCATAGATAGGTGTGCTTTTTATTCCAAAGAATGGAAAGAAGAATCGCCTCTACTTCTCGCACTGTTCAAAAGAGATACTGCACCTCTGTTAAAGACCCTAAAAATTCGAATGTTAATCGCAGAATCACAGAAACTTATACTGAAAAAGATACTGTGACCCCTAAGGGGTTAACAACCACTGAAAAGTGGACGAGAACTACCAGTGAAAAGGAAGCAAGTAAGTGAGCAAAATACAGTCGTACCTCGATTTAACGAATGCATTGGGACCAAACATTTTGTTCGTTAATTAGTTATTCGTTACATCAGGGTCCAAACAAAAATGCAAATTGTTTTGCGTTTACCTTTTGGAAATTCTCTAAGCACTACACAAAAAATATTCATATCTAGAAACTGCACACTTTTTATACAACAGCTAAAAAACTATTAGTGAATTATTACGCACTCGTTAATTGGAAATTTTAAAATACTGACTAATATATAAAATGTTTAATTATCTCTGATTCTTGACTCGAAAGATTTCTTTTTCGACTTCATGCAGAGAAGAAAATGCTGCATAAGAGAGAGGTATGTGTAGCGATACCATCTATATAAGCCAGTAATTACCTACCGCACCATGGTGATCATTTTGGTGTAGTGGTTAAGTTACTCGGTTTCGGACCGTACGGTCCCGTGTTCTGTCCTATCGGATAAGCGCGCCACTTCATTGGTGACACTGGCTGAAACTCAGAAAAAGGCAACCTTCTGAACTGTGGTGGCGCCATCTATCCACCGCAAATA
>BMAO01020844.1:0-86543 GCA_019973975.1 Trichonephila clavata | reverse complement strand
ATGTAGAAGCTATAGGTCGTTATGCTATTAACCTCGAAGAGTTTTTTTCGAAATTCACTTTAGATTTTTTAAAATTCAATTTTTATGCGATGTTTCAGTTAAATGGAGATATGACGTCATCAGCCATGCCAAGTCTAACTTTGCGAAAATTAATGTTTCGAGCTGTTTTGGGGGGAATTTCAACACATTTTATAGTAAATATACTTATTTATGGTTGTATTTATTCGTTTTTTTCTCTTAGTGGAGGAATTACAGTTGTTTTTCGAAAAAATCATCCTAAGAAAAAAAATTTCTAAATTTTATTTTTCCGATTGGCAACACTACTTCGATAACAGTAGATTTTCAATGTTTTTCAATGTGAATCGTATTTGATTCATAACGTATTTTATCCTTTTCCGTACTTTAAAAAAAGAGGGGGGGGCAATATGTACCGTAAAAGTGTACAGATATTCAGGTGAGGTGATTTCGTTTTTTCGCTTAACTTTTGACTCCGAAAATTTTGTGACGGGATATCAAACATCAGATGGATTGTTAGCCGCCAACGTTAGTGGACAAAACCAAAGTTTCGCTACCGTATTAAATTCATGTATCTGTGTATAATTTTTGTTTATAATTTTTTTCTTATCAACTTTTGTGATTTGTAATAATGCACGCTGGCCTAAAGCTACTATTTTTACTGTTGTGACCACTTTTAAAGATATTTACTTTCCATAAAATGTTCTATTTAATTTTATGTTCCTGATTAATCTTAGCTCTACTATGATTATCAAAAAAAGCCTGATTACACTCTTCAAACCTTTTTGCTGTATCTGAAAATTTTTTGCTTCTCCATGTTTATTAATTTTATGTTATTCTTAGAGTCAATAATGCAAAAAGATTTGTTCATATTTTGGTAAAAAACAGTTGCAAGGACCTTGGGTTTGCACATTTGCTTTTACTTATTCTTGCTAACCTGAATGTTGGTGGTATTATCAATCTAAGGTTGTGCTTGGGCTACAATTCATTTCACGTTCATATCACGACAACAGAAGGTAGTCGGCCCCAAAGTAAGAAAAGCTGTTAACTAAATCATTGCCTATATATATAAATAGCAGTACACTTTAGCGGTACATCTTGCCTACTTCCCATCAAAATCAGACCTTTGCTTTTGTATTTAAGGTTGCTTTTCGGTTTGAATTAATGTTATTTCTACAATATGCTAGATTACATTATATATATATTTACGTTTCTTTTATTCATGTTCAAATTTTTTAATATTTTCTGGCAAAATTAAGGCTTAATTTTCTTTTGTTTTCGATAACCTTTTAATTAAAATTAATGCTGTATTTTCTATTTTAGTGTCTCGCATATGCACATATTATTGCAAGTTGGCAATTGTTGCAATAATACGTTAGTACCTTTTCTTTTTGTTGTAAGCTAGATTGTGGTACTATTTTGCGACATCGATGAAACATGGAATTTGCCGATAAAGGTAAAAAGCAGTAATCTTTTTTGGTACTTGCACATTGTTGCAAATATTGCCAACTTAATAAATGACTTGCCAAATTTGCAACCATATGCTTCATTTCATGTAATATTGCCAATAGGTTGCAATAATATGTAAGTACCATAGAAAATGACACTCCATTCAAACTAATTGGATTATCAGATTGCCAATATCATGATTTGAGTTTGAATTTATGATTACTTACATGTAAGCGTCATCACAGCCAAATTGGCGCCATGCTAATCGCTCCTTGATATCAAAAGATTCTTACGTGTTTTTATATGAAAAAAAAATCACCTGGATTTTGTTGGGATATAGTATGATTTGTGTGTGCTTAGTTCCAGTTTGGCTGTGATGATGCTAATATGTAAGAACACGAAGGCTAATATGAATTTTTATTTACATATGACATTTTCTGACATATTTTATTTTTGTTCTGAGCTGTTTATGGTATTTTCGTCAAAATTAGACCTTGATTTTTATATTTGAGGTTGCTTCTTGGGTTCAATTAATATCATAAATTTTTAATGTATGTAAGGTTGCTTCATATATATTTATGCTTATTTTCTATCTGTTTCAATTTTTCATGTTTAAGACTTTCTGTGATTTAAGTCATCAGAGATTCTTAAGCTGGGAAAGAAATGACTATATTAAATCTAAAACCAAAAACACTACAGAAGAATCAAATGTATACATATAAAGGTCAAAATGAAAATAGAATAATAAACCTGACACAGCCTTTAACCAAAATAGGTATTACAATATGACTACATACAAAATAAATCAAAAATTTTTAAGCTGAAAAGAAATGACAGAATTAAATCTAAACCCAGAAATGGTTCAGAATAATCATACAAAATATAAGCAAAACAATGCATATTAAACTAATTTAGTTATTGAAAAATATATAACAGGTTTAGCTGGAAGACTGATGCATCTTTCTATCAGAATACAGTCTTAAAAAAATTAGTCAGATTTTGGTGGATATAGCGTGATTTGCTTTGTGCCAATTTGGTTGTGGTGATGCTAATATGTAAGAATACAAAGGCTAATACAAATTTTTATTTATATATGAGGTTTTCTTTTTGTTAAACTGAAATTAGTGATGCTATCAATCTGCAGTTATATTTAGGCGATGCATAGCGTGAAACTAAGTCAGCATGACCATTTGGTCAAAAAAATAGGTATTTATGTATTATCTCAACCTATGATGGCATTATATGAAACGAAGCACATGGTTGCCAATTCAGTGTGGACAACACATAGGAAATTATTGCTGTTGTCAACTTGATGAGTTATTAATAGAGTTGGCAATTGTTGCAATAATACATAAGTACCAAAAAATCTTCCTATAATATTTCAGTTCTTACATATTATCGCAACCTTTAGAGACATTACATGAAACAAAACACATGGTTGCCAATTTAACGCGTACAACACATGTGAAATCAGCGTTGCCAACTTGGCGAGTAATTTTGAACAGTGGCATTCGTCAATAAAATCTTAAGTTCCTACATTTCCTTCTGTTAAAAAAGGGTACTGTTTTTCCTGATACTAATGTATTAGAGTCACTACAGTCAAAGTGGCTTTTTTCACCAAAATTTGATTTTTTTCCCATATAAGAATCTGTTATTTTGATATTGTGGTGCAAATTTTGCTGCAATGACGCCAATACATAAGTACCATTTTCCTTTATAGGCAGATTCCATGTTTTTCCATTGTAACAAAAAAAGTAGAAAAATGCAACTGAAGAAAATGACACTCAATTCAAACTAATTGAGATTAACAGATTGTCAATATTGTGATTTTAAGTTAGAATTTCTATTCACGTATAAGATTTTGCTTATGGTAGTTTCATCAAATCTTTATTTAAAGTAGCTTTTGGTTTGAATTAATATTATAATTTCTATACTATATGTAAGGTTACTTTTATATTTATTTGTTTCTTTTATTTCAATTTTAAATATTTAAGATTTTCTGCTATGTGTTTTTTTATTGTTCAAAACTTTATGGCAATTTTATCAAAATTAAGGCTTACTTTTTCTGTTTTAGATAACGTTTTAATTTAAATTGATGTTATAATTCCTATTTCAGTGTCACAGTTTTATTTTTTCTGAACTATCCTTTTCTTGCGTATCATTGTTGGTGCAGTAATTATGTGATACAAAGACTCACACACACACAAAAAGTCTACTTTTCAGCCTAATAATAATTTGTGAGGCCTTTTGTAACCAGAATCTTCGATCATGATTACCTATTCATGACACAAATATCAAAGGGGTTTTTTTTTTACAATCAATGAAACTACACCTTCACTTCTCACCAGAATTTTTTTTTTTGTCATGTCCATTTCTTCACAAAAAAAAAACATCTGTTAGAAAAATTATGGATGAACACGGAGACTATGGATGCGATTAAATGCTCATCAAAGTAATTTTCCTTCTGACAAATCTGTTCATATGCAGATTGTATATATACACATGCATTGTATACATTTTTTACATATAAATGTTGTATGTTTTACATATCGATGCCATTTTCTGTTGTTGAAGATAAATATTCATCCTTACTAATAATAATTTCTTCATCAGCATGTTCAATATTTTGTTCAATGTAGAGAATATTACTTATAATATAACAAAGAAAATGACACTGAATTCAAACTAATTGTTCTTAACATGTTGGTAATATCGTGAAGATAATGCTTCATATTTATGAGGAACCAGTATGTATCATGGTTTTTTTTTGCATGTCGCAGTTTTTTGCCTTATGGTCCTTATGACCGATACGAATTCATCTTTGTTTTAAATGAGAAAAAGTCATAAATTTAACAAAAAGCTATTTGCTGAAACTATGATAAGGTGACCTTGGAATAATATTCTCATATTTTCTTTGGAATTCCATTTTGACCAGATTTTTCGTCATGACTTAACTTTGTTTCTGGCAATCTTGCAAATCAGAAAACTGTATCAGGTGTGGTCGCAAAAATGTTTGCACAGAAAAAGGATGCACCTTGAAAAGATTTTCTCATATTTCCCTCTGGGTTTCTTTAAAATTCAGTGTTGAAATGATTTTACGTTGCTTCTGATAATCTGTTCCTCGCGTAGTTTCTTGGAGATCATATGCATATTTTATGTTATCATACTGTCCATATACGATATGTATATTTTAATTATTACTATAGTTATTTATCATTGTATGTACTCATTCTTTTGCTCTTTGCAATCAAATTGTAATTTTTAATAGAAATATTGCAAAAAAGTATTGTTTTAAGAATGTGTTTTTTAACAATATGGTTTATTATTTGTTTCATTTAGTACTGTTGTTGGTTCTGGACTATTTCAACGGGGACCTGTTTTAGGTAGATTTTAATTTTAGTTCATACTAATTAAATTTTTTTAGTATTGAATTACATCTAATACTCTATATTAGATGTATTGCAGAGATGTTAGATAGTATTATATGAGGTATGGGTACAATGCTAATTTAATTTTTTTTTTCAGTTGAATTCTTTCTAATATTTTTTATTTATGATAGCATTTAGTGAATCAGTTTATCATCATTCATTTTTTCTTTCGGTTCATCTATTGCAGGTTGTTTCACCCATAGTTCCCATAGCAGAAACTTACAACTGCTATCACTTTTTCTTTAATAATTTTTATTTATATTTGCATTCATTCATATCTATTTACTCTTCAACTTGCTAATTTTCTCTCTTACATTGAAATATTTGTTTTTGTTAAATTATTATTTACTTTGAGGCAAAATTGCAATTTGTTTAAAATTATTTATAGTGAAAACATTCATTTGAAAAAAAATATTTTTAATTTTTGGTTATACTACTTTTTTCATACAGGGTTTATCCTCACTAAAATATTATAATTGCTATAATAGATGAATTTATGTTTTTAACACTTAACCCGTGCGAAGAACGGGCATTTCAGCTAGTACTCAATAAATAGCTGATAAACTAAAATTCCACATTGTTTTACTCCCAAATGTAATAATAAAAGCAACTGAACCCAGAGGCGCAACAGCCTATGAGGGCGTAAGCCTACTGTGCCCATCTCAGTTTACGTGACCTTAGGAGCTGGGATGCATAGGCAGATGTTTCGGTCAAGTGGTCAGTCTGACGCCAAACCCCAGTGTTCAGTTCCCAAGCAAGCTTGGTACTTATTTATCGACCCACTGAAAGGATGAAAGGCCGAGTCGACCCTGCCCAGCCTGGGATTTGAGCCCCGGACCTGTGGCGAGGAAGCGCGATATACTATTCAGCCACTATTACCACTCAGCCACTGGGCTTTATAATAAAAGCGCAATCAAGTAATAATTCAAAAATACAGCAATCAAGATATAATAAAAGGAGAAACTGATATTTAATAAATTTCATTTTCTCCTTAACTTCTAAACATCTTTTTGAAAAATTAAATTTTGAATAAAAATCTGAATAATTTTTTTAAAACTAACTTACCAATAAAAAATACAAGAAATACACTAGACGTGTAGGCATACGGTTTTTTAGTCACTTGTTTGAGCTAATAGCTATCGTTGTTATTCACAGTGTTACCATTTTTGCCGATATAAACTATGTGGCTATTTAAAAAAGGTCGCGGAGTCATATATTGCATCAATGATCAACATATAAGCGACGAATTTATAAATTTTTGGGTGTGTCACTTTCCTGATCACCTACAATCGTTAATGCAAATATAATTGAATTACAAAACAAAGACAAGGTTTAATGTAATTATCATTTCAAGAGAAAATGAACGCTATAATTTTGTTTCAAAATATTAATTAGCAAGTAAATACAATAAATCTTTATTGAGACGATTACAAAACTGTATTCCTCAAAATTGCGAGAAATTAACTATTTATATTTTGTTACGAACAAATTAAGTAAACTGGAAAAATCATCAATATTTGAAACTCGTAAAACTGGTGCAAGACATAAAATTTAAAACTGATAGAACAAATTAAATTATTTAAAATAAACAGTTTTTCAAAACATAGCACTCTCGCTGCATCAAGTCCCAGGGTTCCATTTAATGTTTCAAAATAGTTTAATAAGTAAAACTGGCATTGTTATTTTTGTGAAAATGTATTAATTATATTTTTGTGAAAAAGTATTAATTATATGAAGTACATTCAACATTTTAAATATTCACATGTATAAAGAAGCTTCATAAAAAAATATTTAAAGACATTCCCTACATTTGTCTTCTTTTGTAAAATAAAATTAAAAAAAAAAAAATTTAAAACATTTAGAGAAAAGCTTTTATATTCTTATTTAATTTAAATTTTAAAGTATTCCTTTTGCAATTATTAACAGAAATTGAAAATGAATGCATGTCATCAAACAAATGAATAATTTAAACAGAAGAGTGGGTGAAAAATTTCTCCTCTTATAATTTGCATTCAAATATTTGGCAAAATCCATAATAGATTATTCATTTTATATTGCATGAAAAATTCACGAGATTCATTAAAACCAAACTAATATACGTATAAGAAAATGCATATTTTCTTCACTACACAAAATTAAAAACTCGACGAACTAGTATTGCAACATTCCTCGCACAATAACACAAAAGTAAAATTCTAAAAACGCTTAACTAACCCTTTTAAATAAATGAATTGTCAAAATAAAGATTTAAAAAAGTATTCGGCGAAGTGTTTTCCCGCCCTACAATTAACGTTGGTGACTACAGTGCCAAGTCCCAGCTATAAAGTTTCAGAATTCAGCCACAACTTAAAATAGCTATGCTGCAATAAATTAACATCCTCCATAACTCAGCATGATAAATGAGGATGTACATAATAATGAAACTGATGTGTAACCAGAATGCCTAGTTTATGATCGTTTCCACACATTATTATGGCTATGATTAATTAAAATCATGTGTATTTTCAAAGAATTTTAAACGAGTTTACGATAAGTTTCATTTATTTTAACTTTTCACTGAATTTCTTTGCAGTATCGATACATATCTACCAAACGATTAGTAATATATTTCCACCTCATTTCGAAGGTACCTTTTAAAAAAATCCAGAAAACTAACAAAAAAGAAGTGCGTGAGAGAAAAGATTAATTAAAACAGTAAAACAAATTTATTTGAATTACTGTCTATTTTCCTCCTTCCACTTAACGATAAAAATATAAAAAACAGAACGGGACAAATTTTATTTCAGTAAAAAAAAAAATCATTGGATGCTTCCAAAAAACCTTCTATTAATTTTTTACTACGTAAAACAATCCTACACGATTAAATTGAATTAAGATAAAAATCAGAAGGATCTTAAAGCTAAATAAAGTTCGAAGTTAGTCAAAGGTAAACATTTAATACATCCCACGTGGACAAACACTAAATCTTTTTATATATGTGCGAGGACTTATTTTTCCCATTCTACTAAGCAAAATCTTCTAAGTTGTGCGCTTACTTGAATCGCCTGTTACGAAAACGCCTTTCCTGAAGGCCAAGTATTCTCGCAATTCAGAGAGAAAAAAAAAACTGTTACACCTGTGTACAGATTTTATGACGTAAACATATAAAAGGATAAATTCATTGATAGAAAAAAATGTCGCTGCGTTCGTTCGCGAAAATATTTCTCTGACATATTTTCCTTTTGTCATTACTGTCGTTCAAAAATATTGAGTTGTTTTTGAAATTACATTTTGATTGCAAATACGTTCTTTTTTACTCAAGATCGTTTTCAGAGATCATTATGTTGGTATTTGAAGAATTCTTTTTCAAATATTTATGCTTTCAGTATTTTCAATTCTTTTTTCCTTTGTTCTTCCTTCAGGGTAAATTATTGAAAATTTTTAAATAATCATTTCATTTTGAAAGAAAAAAAAAGAATGACTTTCAATTAAAATATATTTAGCTAAAATATTATTGAAATATACAAAACAATTTATTTCAAAAAATTTTGTAACCCATAAAAAAAAAAAAAAATTTAATTTGCTTCCTTTCAAAAATGATTTCTAACAAAAATATAGAAGAAAAATATGTCACTTTTCCTATTCACATTTGCATGAAACATCGCATTAAATATATAAGAACAAAAATAAAATAGATTTTATCAGTATAATATTCCTGGTTTACTTCTTCTAACATCTTCCTTTTTAATAACTCGTAAAACAAGATTTTTGTATTTAGTATTTCTAATTTGGCCTATCTATTGGTTAATTAAAGGTATTTTATATTACTATTCATTTATTCTTCAAAAAAAAAAAATTAAAACCTAAAATTCAAAAATATGGAAAAAAAATTTAATAATATTTTGGAAAATATATCAGGTTTTTTTTATAAAATAAGGAAATATTTATTATATCACTCATACAGTGACGCACAAAAGGGGGGAGGGGGTCTTCCAGCCTTCCCTATCCCAAAGTCCTTGATTTTTTTTTCGATTGATTATAATACTATGTATATAGTAAGTAAAACTTAACTAAGTATTTGTGATAATTAATTTTATTAATTATTTCTTATTGTTTATTAAATAATTTTTCAGTATTTTTTGTTCCCAAAAATCGAAATAAATGAAAATATGTTGGGCGGTTGTATTGAAGTCGAGAATGATGGACTTCCCTGGACCCCAACCCCCCTTAAAAACTACCTGGGTGCGCTACTGTGCACTCACACCATTCCTTTTAATTATATATTTACAAAAGTTATGATATAGATACAAAAAACGTTACTATCAAGATATTCTACAAAATAAATATTTATGTATAGTGCTTTATTCGTGTATTTTTTCAACTTATGGTAATTAATATTTTTCTTTACATTACATTTATAAGTGCTTTGAAAACTGTGGGAGGAATGAGTCAATGATTCATTTTTTAAGAGCAGTCATAGTCCACACACACAAAATGAAATCAGTTTTATTTTTATTATCAATATTTATATTTAAAAAGGGCACTCAACCACATAACTGAAAGTAACAATATTTACTGTTGGATCGAAGTTCACTACCGAGTATAAATAATTTTCTTTTTCTAATCGTCAACTCTTACGTTTAGAACAGAACAAAAAAATTCATTAACATGCCATAAATGATCCAAATACTCTCTTGAGCTTTTATAAATTTGTTAAGACACGTATCTATTTCTTTTTATTCTGAATCAAAACAGAACAGACCAAAAGAAAAACACTTCTTGCTTTATTATAAACATTCATTATCAAATATTTAAAAACTCCCCGTCCAAAAAAAAAAGTAAATATTTAAGATAATTCAACCTTAGCATCAAAAATAAATCAATTCTCCTATTTAAAAATGTTATTGTAACAAGGAAGAATTTAAAAAAAAAAAAGGAGAGCAAATAATTTCTGCTAATTTCAGAATTGGAGCTCATGTTCGGTGCAAATTTCACAGCTAAATGTACAAGACAGGCCAAGGCCGAATAATAATAAGTAAGACAGGTTCCAATTAGTATGAAACAACTTATTAAGATTCACTGGGTGAGAATTTTATAGCTTTCTCGGTTCGCTAATAATTCAACGCAATTCCGGCCAGTTAATGTTTGTTCTAGCTTAAATTATTCGTGCCTCAAATGAAGTGGTTCAGATTTCGTGCTGATGAATAGACTTGGAGTAATGATTCGGGAATTGAAATTTTTCGACATTTTGACAGCTTTTATGAAAATAAATTAGAGTTAAAAACTAAAAAAAAACACCCTTTTATAGGAAATCGAACTAAGTTGCAACTCAAGCTTTTATTCGCCAAATTTGGAATTGGGATCCGAAATTAGTCGCCAGATATGGGATGGGATCTTAAAATGGAAAATCGTTAGTCCTGATGATCCTGATCAGGACAATGGGACAAAATTATTAAATGATTGGATTGTCATCAGTCCTGGACAGGTGACAATAATTTCGAATTAATCTGACCTTTTAAAGTGGGTAAAAATTGAGTTCAAAGATTCCGTTACATACAAATGAAGCTTCTAAAAGGGTATTAAAAAAGTAATTTTTCACTGAATTTTAAGAATTTACTTCCATTCTTTAATAATTTTATATATTGACCTCTTTCAATATTTGATAATGATGTATACATGGATGCGAAACAGCTATCCCAACAGTAGCGAAATTTTCCCTTGACAGCAATGTTTCTATCCACGATTGGATGATAAAATTCCATCCCCCCCCCCAAGCATGAACCACTAATGTGTATGCTTGGCCGCGATTTTGGTCTACTTTACATCTTTGATGTAAGTAGATATTTTAGTAAGTAGAATGTAAGTAGATCAAAAGATCTACTTACATTTAAATTCTCTCTCTCGCGCGCGCGCGTGTGTGATTCATTTCAATAAACCACATATTAAAATACACTACAGGGGCTTATTGATAACGGATATCATAATTTTTTCAAACCAACAACTGTTGGCAACGGAGAAAAACGGCCAAGAATTTTTTTAAAAAACTACTACTCACTATCCAAACTTTCCTACCACAGCAAGTGAGGATGGAGAGTCTATTTTTCATACTGATTCTTACATGAAACAAGAACCTATGACAAGAGAACGTCGCAAACCACAAACTTGCGATTTTAATCATTGGATAACGGTAATTTATCAACATGTTGAAGCGTTATTAACTGGCTGCACATTTGAGTGTACTCAAATCTATTTTTCAGTCCAAATTTCTACGTTATGATTATGAATTCTTGCTTGATTTCAAGTTCAAATAGATTCACATAAACAATTTCAACCGTTCGATTGATAGTTTATAAGCACCAAAAAAAAAAGTGACTCTAGGATTATTGACTAGGACGACTAAGTGTCGAGGGCTACACCTCAGCCGGCATCCTTAAATTCCAAAATTCCTCTCCAAGCCAAAGAGAAGACATTGAGCCTCGAATGAATTAACCGCTTCTACTGCTTGAACTCAAGACCATCAAATATGAAAACGCTTAAAATAAATACTTAGTTTAAAATCTATTCCAAAAATATTAATTTATTTGTTGTGAATTGTTTCAGTTAAATATAAAACATAAGATAACGATTCAAACTTTGATCAGTACACACGCACGTGAGATGAACGTTAATATATATTTTAAAAAAATCATAGTTACATTAAACTGCACACTATTTTGAAGAACGTGTGTGTATTTTTATACATACAAACGCAAGAATTCTGGAATCGAATACTCGCTTACAGGTGTGTCAAAATCGCATGCGTAGATCTTTCAAAAGCAGATGGAAAGATTCCTTCCCTTAAAAATAATTCTATTACAAACACATAACTTTCCAACTGCGTCAAGAAACTTGTCTCAAAAAAATTTGATAACACAAGGTATTCTTAGATAAGCACAATAAAAACTGCCATAAGATAACTTTGCGAATGATGTCATTCTACAATCTTAAAAGAAAAATAAAACGTCTGTAGATAAAAATAATTTTACCTGTATATACATATTTCTTTCTTTAAGGAAATATTTTTCGTCTTTCTTTATCAGAGAAAAGAAAACAGCCAACAGATAAATTAGTAACGATGTTTTTTTTAAATATTTTTGAAATACATTACTAAATATGAAAAGTTAAACATTATATTCTTTTGCACAGCCAATTTAATAAAAGATGAATCTTCAAATGATATTCAAGGTATTTCTTCTCATTTCTTTCAACTAAATTCTCGTGAAAAAAATTATTCCAAAAATGCATCATGGAAAACATTTATCATGTCAAATACTTTATTTACAGAACAATAACAAAAATGTAAAATGGAATTTTTGAGGACAGCAGTTGTCTCAAATATCTGCTTTCACTAGCATTCTAGTAATATTTGCTGACTTATTGGGGGGGATCACGTGATCGAAATACCTAATATTAAGTATATCAATCGAAAGTAATTTTCGAAATCAAAATAAAGGGGGTTATTCTGTTATTCTTAAATATTTCCAAATATGTTTGTTTTGAATTAAGAACAAAAATATGTTTAAAAATAACTTGAATCCGATAAATTTCTCACCAAGTATGGGTACGTATCAAAGAAGTATTGTCTAGAATAAATTTTTACAATAATTTGAACAAGAACATTCATTTTAATAAAAAAGAAAATTCCCAACAATATACGCTGAAATGAGCTTTGATAAACTTGTGTTTTTTACTACTTAATAATACAACCTTCTAACAAATTGTAAGAGTTTGTGGCATTGAAAATAAAATTAAAAAAAAAAATTTTAAACTTTTAACAGAAATGCGTAGTTTATTTTATAAACTAATAATTATATCCACTCTCATACTATTGATCATTAAAAGGTCAAATTTATAGAACCCTAGAAAATTAAAATAGTGTCTCCAATGAATTTAGAGCTGTATATATATATATTTCAAAAATATACTAAAAATAGTTATATACCTAAGATAACTATCGTCATAATAGAAAGGATTTAGCCACAGAAATACTAAATATATATATATATATATATATATGAAACAGAAAACGGCCACTATAGAGACCGAATAAAAACGTCATATTTATTGTTTATTTTACCCGAAAGAGGGCGCTAAAAACTCAAGTATGCGATAATATATATTAGACTTGAGTTCAGGTTTTTGCAACGGTTCTGTCATGTTTTCATTTGCTGTGAAGCAATTTTGTATTCTTTTTCGCTTGTAATAAAATAGTAACAACAATAAAGAGAAAGGAAGTCATAATATTGAAGGGTACTAAATATAGAACTGAGATATTACTAAAAGAATTAAAACATATATTGCATTAGTGCACAATTAAAAAGAAACTGATTTTTTTAATTTGTCGAATTTTACATGGATTTTGTTTTTTTAATGTAAATTTTCTGCATGAATGAAAACGCAACGAGTGAATAGAAATGCAAATTTAAAAAAAGCACGGAAAAATCTTTCCAGTTTTTTTTTTCCTGTAGTAAGTCAAGGACGAAAAAGACTTTCCTTAATTAGCGTTTAATTTTTTGAAAAGAAAAAAAATAACTATTCTTAACAGAGCAATTCTTTCAACATACTTCGATAAATATCGGCATTCATGTGACTAAAGATACTTTTGTTTATGATAATTTATTATTTTGATTGAATCATAAGACACAAATTTCAAAATTACAGGTTAGTTTTCAAATAGATTTGTGACTATACATAAAAAAATACAGTGAATTTGTATTAAATTTACGGACTTAACTGTCCATATATAGGTACTAATTAACTTTCACTGTCAAACTACGAAAACGAGAGTATTCTCTAATATTCCGCACGAAGGTCAAGGAAACGTCAGGATTCGAACTGACGGTATTTTTTTACATTCAGATAAAGAATCGTAGCTATATAAAGTTGCAATGACAATGACCCTATATTTCTCTGTACAACTTAACACAACTGCATAAAGTGACGAAGACAACACCTGATATAGCAACTCCCTCGTCAAAGTTCTGCACCAGGGATCAGCAACCTACGGAACGCGTACCACATGTGGCACACGATACAATTCTAAGTGGTACACAACACTATTCTACAAATTTGTCGATTTTGAGCGGATGGAAGTCGATAAATTTGTAATAGAACTTATTTGACAAACATCTTCAAAATTATGGACATATATGGAATCACGAAAAAATCTGACACATAATTCTAGAGATAAAATTACAGCTATTTTTAAATTATTGAATGTCATTGCTGAGGGGATTTAATAGTTTGAAGAGAGAAAATTGTATGCACTCTGATTTTATACGCTTTTGGTTCTACATATCTAAGTAAAAACTCTTTCCTCACAAGAAAACGTTTTTGAGTCCGCAAAGAAATTGTTTAACTGAATGCTCAAAATCGTGCCAAATTGAAAGTCACAAATTAAACACCTGATGTTGCGATATGAAAGTAGAGCGATGCAAGCCCAAGGTTCGCATTGAAATTTTATTTATCCTTTTATTGAAATGAAATGAAGGGAAATACTAAAATTTTATGTGTGTCGTCTATTTCTTATTTAAATAAATGTTTAAAAATATATAATATTGTACAATTTTGATTTTTTTTTAAATTTTTGTTGAAGAAATAGTTATACTTTTATGCTTTTCATATTGATGTAAGAAATATCTTCAAATGATGCAAAATTAATTTATAATAAAACTGAAAGCACCTATATTATTGACCTCTATTCTCTTAACTCTTCATTCATTATCACGGGAATCGAATTGTTTCAAAAATGTCCTAATGTGTGGTACGCTGAATCATATTGGTAGATTGCTTTGGCACGCCACAGCTAAAAGGTTACCATTCTCACCATTTGAGAACTTGAAAACTTGTATGGACATAGTTTATAGCAGGGGTGGGCAGACATTTCCAGGGTGCGGGCTACTTGTAGTTTTTTCAAGGAGTTGCGGTCCACCCAGTGTCAGTGGCGCACACAAGGGCGGGGGAGGGGTCCAAGCGGGTCCGGACCCTCCCTCATAACACTTCAATTTTTTCCAATTCACTACACTCCGATGTATATAGTAATATTTTATTTATTTATTTAATGTTAATTATTTATTCAGTAATTTATTTTTTGCTGTTTTTTGTTCCCGACAATCGACAAAATCAAAAAAAATATGTTCGGCTGCGTATTGGGATATGATAAGAGAATGTTAAACCTCCAACCCTCGACCTCTTTCCTTTAAAAATTCCTGTGTACGCTACTGCCCAATGCCGTAGGAGTGGTGAGGTAAGGAAAAAGTTATTTTAATTTAATAATAAATATGGAATATGTATGTGTATACTTATACGAACAGAAATAAAGTTTAAAAAAAAACACTTTTAAAACCGCGTTTAAAGCAAAACGCAAGGTAACAGACTAAAAATAATACTCCCAAATATAATTATATCAACTGATACATTTATTATGAAGCAAATCAAAATACAATAAGAAAATAAAACATTTTTATCTAAAGTTAGTTTTTGTAGTTATAGTCAATAAAAGGCTTTGTCTGCGTTTTTTTAACCAATCTTGAATTCTTCATATATAATAACTAACTGGTAAAATTTTTAGGCGGTCACCCCAAAATGTCTTGGTGGTCCACCGGTCGATCGCGATCGACGTATTGCCCACTTCGAGTTTATAGCCTAGTACTCATTATTCAGCATGGTGGCGTTTGATTGAATAAACTAACAACATCAAGACTACCATAACCTCAAAATATTTAAAAATTTTGCGAAAGTTACGAAATATCAAAACAAAAAATGACAATTCTAATATTACGAGACGCTTATATTTATATCGCATACTCCCCCCCCCCCTCTACATCCATTTCTTTTCAAGAGATACGGCGTTGAGTTATTTGATTTGCAATGATTACAGTTAAGTGAAAACTAGCTATCTTCATTTCACTCATATTTGCTAAGAGCTGCGGTTCTAAAACGGATTCTTGAAAATCTAGATAAACAATTCTTAAGCAAACATATAGCATGGCTCCTCAATTCCTAAAGAGCAAGTTAAAAATGGGAGAGGGGAGATTTTGACTTTTGAATCTTAGCATGATAATAATAACTGTGATATTACAGAATAAAAGAAAAGGTAAATTTTCGCACACTCAATACTAGTTAATAATAATATTTAAAAAACGCATTAAAATATTTTTTGATGATCTTCCTTTTACTTAATTCTTTTTAAAATTATTTTTTGATCAAAAACAAACTATTTCTTTGCCAGAAACAAAGGCATACCACATAACAGAAAATTAACTTTGCAAAATAGATTTTTTTAATGTTTTCATTATTATCATTTTTTTATCAAGACCTTTTAAAATGACTCCCTATTCCATTAATAAGATGGTTAATAGGGAGATAAGTTATTCGAAAAAGCAAAATACATCAGTAATAGTAATGGATAAAAAAAAATTGACAGATGTTTAGTTTGACGACACTTAAAAGAATTACGAAATTATTAATTGATTAAATACCACATCCATTAAAATTTTAGCATCTGCGCACTTGTAAGCCACAATTTGATTTTGACTGAAAAATTAAAGATGTCGGTGAATTAATAATAAAAAAAACAAACCAATAAAAGCATTTGGAATCTTTCCAAATTGTTGGTCTAGTCGCAATTAAAACAGTTAGGCATTATAAAATGAAAAAAATTATTAAAATTTAGATAATTTTGATTTTTTTTCCCTTCTCTTTCATATGTATTTCTGCATTACAAATGTTCACATTTTACAACTAGTGAGATACATAGATTAAGTGAGGTTTGTTTACAATGCCCACCAAGGACTAAAAATGCATTGAAGATTTAAAAGAATAAATCCAATTAATGATCAAACAGGAAATAACAAAATTTAACATTCTGAATCAATCTTTTTATGTAAATAATTCATGTTTTGTTTAAGTCTGACATTTACAACACGTATAGGAGGAAAAACTTCATGTATTCTAATTAATTTATACATTACTGAGAAGGAATAACTTAAGAATGTTTGTCTAGAACTAGACTGTGTTAAGAAATTATATAAAACCACAAACGAGAGAATTAGGGCATTTCATAAAAAGACAAAAAAAAATTTTATCGTGTGCATATCCAAAATACCTTTCAGTTATAATTGTTTTAAAAAATTTCCTAAGCTTTGTTTAAATATATATATATACTTTATTTTTCCAAAAATTAAATAAGGTGTTGGCTAAGAAATTTTTGGTCCACCTGTGAAAATTACCATATTATGCAACACACCAGAATCATTATAAAACGCATGCGCATTTCGTAAAAGGATTATCTGAAAAGCAAAGGTGTAGTTTTAATTGTGTTATAGCCAGGGTTTATTTGAAGATGCTTTTGGATAAAGCGTTCTGAGTGAGAAGTGTGACAAAAATATTATTTTATGAAAGTGCTGATAAATCCGAAGGGGGAAAAAAAGAAACAGCTAGATTGATCAATCGTTCTAAAACGGCCATTCAAAATGTCATAATCAGAAAAAATGACTCAAAACACACGAAAATAAAATGATCTGAAAGGGAGGAAAAAACATTTTGACAGCATTTTTTCCGACTATCAACTGAAAAAATAACTTTCGATTCGTTAAATTTCGTAACGTTTCAGCACAAAAACGTGTCACAGTTAGGAAGAATCTTAAACCAAACACTAAAATTTATGCAAATGAAGAAAACGCCTCAGTTACTGAAACATCATCGAGGAGAGACTGAAATTGGTTTAAAATGCCATGTCATGGAAAGACGAATGGAAATAATTTATATTTTCTGATAAAAAGAAATTTATCCTTGGCGGCTCCGATGGCTACAAACAATAATTGGAATGACTTGGAAGAAACAGGAAGAATGCTTCAATCGACCGACGGTAGAAGGATCAGCAATAATTTGGATATCCTATAAAAGTAGCGGTAATCTATGGCATGCGTGCCACATGTGGCTAAAAAAAAAAACTTTTTTTTTACAAAACAATGATATTTTGTATATATTATTTTTTCTCACATGAACTAATATCGTTGCGTTTAAATAAAAATGATTTTTAAAACTTTCAGAATCAGTGATTTAAAAAATAAAAAGCCGAAAACTTATTTGAACAAATTTTAATAAAACACTCAAAATACTTTAAAAAAAGGTAGAAATTATTAAATGATTGATTTAAGATAATTGCATGAAACTTTGTTCCCGTGTGTCGAACATTTCAAAAAATCCTTACAATTTTACTTCAAAATTTAAAATAGTAGTGAAATTTTGTGATTTGAAAAGTTTCTACTTTTCTGTCTTTTTTCAACATACAATTCTTTTTAAAAAAGCTACAATTTCGTTTCCGAGACCTAAAAAATTGCAACGAAAGAATTGAAAAGTGAGTAAGGAATTTTTAAAGTTGCACTGAGGATTTTTGGCGACGGACTTCGAAATTTTCAACCATGATCAAGTGATGAAGACGACACCTGAGCTTTCACCCCATTTCTCCTAATTACCACACCACACCAACGCAAGAACAAATTTCGAAAAAGGGAGTTTTAATGACATAGTTTAAAAAATCACTCACATCGCGCGCATAAACACACACACACACAAAAGTGCTACTGTCTTGAGGGAAACAGGAAATTCCCATGGGGATTATATTCACTCGATAAAAGCCCGTGCAACGCCGGGCTAAGCGGAGAGGAAAGAACCAAAGAAGTCAAAGTAATTTTGAAAAATAATATTGGACGTGCTGAATTTGTGAAGAGAAGGGAAAATGTTAAACGAGAAAGCCATGACATACACTCACGGGCCATGTACTCACATCGTACGCGTCACACCCACACAAAAGTGCTGGCATCATAAAGAAAGGAGGAAATTAACATGGGGTTTAAGTTATACCCTCGGTATAAGCCCGTGCAACGCCGGGCCATGCAGCTAGTCCTATATGAGTGGCGGTACATGCCGCACAATTCTTAGTGGTATTCAACACCACTCTACAAATTTGTCAATTCTTGAGTGGATGGAAATGGATAATTTTCAAATGGTGCTTGTTGAACTAACATGTACAGAATTAAAGAAAGAAATACGAAACAAATTTGAGAGATATCTCTAACGATAAATCAACAGCTATTTCAAATTGTTGGGTGTCACTGCAAAAGAGATTTAATTGTTTGAAAGCAGAGAATCTCGTACTCTGCTTTCTGCTTATGTTTATATGTGAACTAATCTTTACTCATATGAAAAATATTTTGACTCCACAAAGAAGTTGTTTAACTGACCATTGAGAATCACGTGACAAACTGAAAATCATACCTTTGACGACAAAATTCGAAAATAAAATGTTATATTCTTTCTTTACAATGTTGATGGAATACTAACATTTTGTGTTGTTTATTTCTAATTTTAATAAATATGTTTAAAAGATACATGATTTATGTACAAGGAATAAGGAACACAGTTACATTTATGTGTTCCTTATTTTTATGTTAATAAATATCTGTAAAGATGAATAATTGATACATAAATAACGCCCCACTTAAAAGGTAGAATCACAAGTCACAAATGTATGGCCTTCTTATGACGCCATTTTTATATTATGATAACCACGACCCCGCAATCATAGCAAGAAGTATAAAAATCATTTTCTTTTTAAATTTTTTAGCCCAATGAAAAAATTTGAAATTTATTAGAATCAAATAAATTTTAATGTAATTTTTACAAACTTACTCTATTTTTTTTAAATTGATGCAATACATTAAATACACAAATTTAAAAATAATAAATTCTAAAGTAATTAACTGCAATTACTTTGTTTCCACTTCCCTTTTCCCACAAAAAAGTTAAAAGAAACTTAATATTTTTCACATTATTAAAATATTTTTAAACTGAGAAATTATTATTTGAGACATTTTTTTCTATTTGCATGTATATTATATATAGCCACTAACCTCTACGTTAAAAAATCAACGCCAGTCAGCAAAATAAGCACTAAAAAGATAACGTTTCACACACAAACAAAATTCAATAATACACAGGGAAAAAGGGAGGATTTTTTAGGTACTTGCGTATTATACCGTCGACCAATTTCGCTAAATCAAAAAACATCGCCAAATGCTGTCACCGAAAGCGCAAATATGATTATTGTGCTTGCGTATACATGGGAACAGTTTCTCTAAGTCCACGATCATTTGGCGACGTCTTTGCATTTGATAAATTGAACGACGGTATAATACGCAAGCACCTTTTTTATAATTATAGAAATTTCAAAGTAATTAAAACTTCTTCGAAGAAAATCCAGAGTGTGAACGAACTATTGAGTGGCATAAGAGTTCATAACCTTTCCAAACCAAAGCAAAAAAAAATCATAAAAAATTTAGTACGTAAAACTCCCACCGCTTACAAGAAACCTTGGACTCGCCTAAAAACAGTATGTACTTTCTACATGCTGTTTGCTGTTTTTCTCAACAGATGTCTTGACGAACATTTACAGGCATAAAAAAAAGGGAAGACTTATTTTCCCCTTGCCCCTACGCAGAGAAGTGTCTTGACATTTGGTTTCACAGACACATTCTATCTACTCCAAGAGTCGAATGCAGTGGTGTCAAAAGTTAAGTGGTGGCTGCAAGATTAACGCCTCTTTGCGGCACTCATAAAACACTCTAAAAAACAGTCTGTGGTTATGGAACCAAAAGAACTTTTCAGGATAATTAAATAACAGGACACAGGAAGTGAGAGAAACACTACTAAATGTCCTTTTAGCTATATTACAAAGTTGTTAAAACTCCGCCCAAGGGGCTTTTAAGATAAAAGCAACAAAAAAAAGGTTAATTTTTGCGTGTGGAAGTAATACAAACTCTCTCCAAAATGAGAACAACTACGATATTTGAAAGTCTTTTCTTGGAAAGAAAAGAGTTTTGGTCGGTAAAAACCTCGCACGTTGTGAAATATTCATCAAAATGAATTCAATTAATTCATGACCATCACATGATAAATACAATTGCATGTTCCCCATGGATTTCGAAACCGATATTATACTTACACTTACTCTACTTTCAAAAAAATTTAGATAAAATTTTAAATTTCATAATTGGATAGCGACGTTCAAGTATTCAGATTCTTCAAATAGTTTTTCCAAAGTAAAAAAAAAAAAAAATTACACTATCCTTGCACTTTTTTACATAAAGTTTATTTTGTTTACTTTTGTGCCTTATTATTGTTGTTGAAAGATATGTGTATTTAAAAGAAAGTTTCTGTTGCTGTGTTGTTACTAATGCCACCTGTCGGACGCAGTCAAATTGAGGCCCATGAAATTCATCATGACAACGGGCTAGATCTACGCCTGTCGTTAGCCTAAGCTTTGAGCCCCCAAGAAGGTGACAGTACGATTTTGCTCACACAACACGATAGATGGCGGCACCATTCGGACCCACTAATTTAACGAGCACGTTCTCCGTGTGTACTCGGCGAATATTTGGTGGCATCAGGCATCGAACCGTGGCCTTCCGGTCTGGAGTGCGATGCTCTAACCACTAGGCTACCCACGGCCCTAGAAAGTTTTTGCAAAAAGCAAGACATGGCAATGACGAAATGCATGAACTGATTGGATGGAAACACGTGATTGCAGTTATCACGTGACTTATGACGTCAGATAAATTTAGCCCACTGTGAACGAAATGCACAATGCAAATTTAAGCACGTTTTACGTTGACAAAACTTATGCTAATTTTTCGTACATTGACTCACACGTCATACGTTACGTCATACTCACATAATAACTGTAATTACGTGTTCCCAGACAATCAGTTCATAAATTCATGTGGCGTCATAGTCACGTGATAAATGCAATCAAGTGTTTCAAGCCAATCAGTGCATACATTTCGCTGTTGCTTCTGCTTTTTGTAGAAACTTTCTTTTTAAAAGATGACATAGTTGTTTATAGAACACATATCTAAACAAAACACACTTGATTTAAAAATACACGTCTAGTAATTTTTTAACATTTTGAAAATTTTTTGAAGAAACCTAATATTTATTGGTGCATTTTTTAAATGCATCCCATTTTATAAATTTTATCATAAAATTTAATGCGCGATTTCTCTTTTCCCCACCCCGGAAACTAATGAATTATTCAAAAGTTCAGGTTGGATTGAGAATTATAATCTACTAGCTGAAATGCCCGTTCTTCGCACGGGTTAAGTGTTAAAAACATAAATTCATCTATTATAGCAATTATAATATTTTAGTGAGGATAAACCCTGTATGAAAAAAGTAGTATAACCAAAAATTAAAAATATTTTTTTTCAAATGAATGTTTTCACTATAAATAATTTTAAACAAATTGCAATTTTGCCTCAAAGTAAATAATAATTTAACAAAAACAAATATTTCAATGTAAGAGAGAAAATTAGCAAGTTGAAGAGTAAATAGATATGAATGAATGCAAATATAAATAAAAATTATTAAAGAAAAAGTGATAGCAGTTGTAAGTTTCTGCTATGGGAACTATGGGTGAAACAACCTGCAATAGATGAACCGAAAGAAAAAATGAATGATGATAAACTGATTCACTAAATGCTATCATAAATAAAAAATATTAGAAAGCCTTCAACTGAAAAAAAAAATTAAATTAGCATTGTACCCATACCTCATATAATACTATCTAACATCTCTGCAATGCATCTAATATAGAGTATTAGATGTAATTCAATACTAAAAAAATTTAATTAGTATGAACTAAAATTAAAATCTACCTAAAACAGATCCCCGTTGAAATAGTCCAGAACCAACAACAGTACTAAATGAAACAAATAATAAACCATATTGTTAAAAAACACATTCTTAAAACAATACTTTTTGCAATATTTCTATTAAAAATTACAATTTGATTGCAAAGAGCAAAAGAATGAGTACATACAATGATAAATAACTATAGTAATAATTAAAATATATATATCGTATATGGACAGTATGATAACATAAAATATGCATATGATCTCCAAGAAACTACGCGAGGAACAGATTATCAGAAGCAACGTAAAATCATTTCAACACTGAATTTTAAAGAAACCCAGAGGGAAATATGAGAAAATCTTTTCAAGGTGCATCCTTTTTCTGTGCAAACATTTTTGCGACCACACCTGATACAGTTTTCTGATTTGCAAGATTGCCAGAAACAAAGTTAAGTCATGACGAAAAATCTGGTCAAAATGGAATTCCAAAGAAAATATGAGAATATTATTTCAAGGTCACCTTATCATAGTTTCAGCAAATAGCTTTTTGTTAAATTTATGACTTTTTCTCATTTAAAACAAAGATGAATTCGTATCGATCATAAGGACCATAAGGCAAAAAACTGCGACACGCAAAAAAAACAACATGATACATACTGGTTCCTCATAAATATGAAGCATTATCTTCACGATATTACCAACATGTTAAGAACAATTAGTTTGAATTCAGTGTCATTTTCTTTGTTATATTTTAAGTAATATTCTCTACATTGAACAAAATATTGAATATGCTGATGAAGGAATTATTATTAGTAAGGATGAATATTTATCTTCAACAACAGAAAATGGCATCGATATGTAAAACATACAACATTTATATGTAAAAAATGTATACAATGCATGTGTATACATACAATCTGCATATGAACAGATTTGTCAGAAGGAAAATTACTTTGATGAGCATTTAATCGCATCCATAGTCTCCGTGTTCATCCATAATTTTTCTAACAATGTTTTTTTTTTTTTTTGGTGAAGAAATGGACATGACAAAAAAAAATTCTGGTGAGAAGTGAAGGTGTAGTTTCATTGATTGTAAAAAAAAAAACCCTTTGATATTTGTGTCATGAATAGGTAATCATGATCGAAGATTCTGTTTACAAAAGGCCTCACAAATTATTATTAGGCTGAAAAGTAGACTTTTTGTGTGTGTGTGAGTCTTTGTATCACATAATTACTGCACCAACAATGATACGGAAGAAAAGGATAGTTCAGAAAAAATAAAACTGTGACACTGAAATAGGAATTATAACATCAATTTAAATTAAAACGTTATCTAAAACAGAAAAAGTAAGCCTTAATTTTGATAAAATTGCCATAAAGTTTTGAACAATAAAAAAACACATAGCAGAAAATCTTAAATATTTAAAATTGAAATAAAAGAAACAAATAAATATAAAAGTAACCTTACATATAGTATAGAAATTATAATATTAATTCAAACCAAAAGCTACTTTAAATAAAGATTTGATGAAACTACCATAAGCAAAATCTTATACGTGAATAGAAATTCTAACTTAAAATCACAATATTGACAATCTGTTAATCTCAATTAGTTTGAATTGAGTGTCATTTTCTTCAGTTGCATTTTTCTACTTTTTTTGTTACAATGGAAAAACATGGAATCTGCCTATAAAGGAAAATGGTACTTATGTATTGGCGTCATTGCAGTAAAATTTGCACCACAATATCAAAATAACAGATTCTTATATGGGAAAAAAATCAAATTTTGGTGAAAAAAGCCACTTGTGACTGTAGTGACTCTAATACATTAGTATCAGGAAAAACAGTACCCTTTTTTAACAGAAGGAAATGTAGGAACTTAAGATTTTATTGACGAATGCCACTGTTCAAAATTACTCGCCAAGTTGGCAACGCTGATTTCACATGTGTTGTACGCGTTAAATTGGCAACCATGTGTTTTGTTTCATGTAATGTCTCTAATAGGTTGCGATAATATGTAAGAACTGAAATATTATAGGAAGATTTTTTGGTACTTATGTATTATTGCAACAATTGCCAACTCTATAAATAACTCATCAAGTTGACAACAGCAATAATTTCCTATGTGTTGTCCACACTGAATTGGCAACCATGTGCTTCGTTTCATATAATGCCATCATAGGTTGCGATAATACATAAATACCTATTTTTTTGACCAAATGGTCATGCTGACTTAGTTTCACGCTATGCATAGCCTAAATATAACTGCAGATTGATAGCATCACTAATTTCAGTTTAACAAAAAGAAAACCTCATATATAAATAAAAATTTGTATTAGCCTTTGTATTCTGACATATTAGCATCACCACAACCAAATTGGCACAAAGCAAATCACACTATATCCACCAAAATCTGACTAATTTTTTTAAGACTGTATTCTGATAGAAAGATGCATCAGTCTTCCAGCTAAACCTGTTATATATTTTTCAATAACTAAATTAGTTTAATATACATTGTTTTGCTTATATTTTGTATGATTATTCTGAACCATTTCTGGGTTTAGATTTAATTCTGTCATTTCTTTTCAGCTTAAAAATTTTTGATTTATTTTGTATGTAGTCATATTGTAATACCTATTTTGGTTAAAGGCTGTGTCAGGTTTATTATTCTATTTTCATTTTGACCTTTATATGTATACATTTGATTCTTCTGTAGTGTTTTTGGTTTTAGATTTAATATAGTCATTTCTTTCCCAGCTTAAGAATCTCTGATGACTTAAATCACAGAAAGTCTTAAACATGAAAAATTGAAACAGATAGAAAATAAGCATAAATATATATGAAGCAACCTTACATATAGTAAAAATTATGACATTAATTGAACCCAAGAAGCAACCTCAAATATAAAAATCAAGGTCTAATTTTGACGAAAATACCATAAACAGCTCAGAACAAAAATAAAATATGTCAGAAAATGTCATATGTAAATAAAAATTCATATTAGCCTTCGTGTTCTTACGTATTAGCATCATCACAGCCAAACTGGAACTAAGCACACACAAATCATACTATATCCCAACAAAATCCAGCTGATTTTTTTTTCATATAAAAACACGTAAGAATCTTTTGATATCAAGGAGCGATTAGCATGGCGCCAATTTGGCTGTGATGACGCTTACATGTAAGTATCATAAATTCAAACTCAAATCATGATATTGGCAATCTGATAATCCAATTAGTTTGAATGGAGTGTCATTTTCTATGGTACTTACATATTATTGCAACCTATTGGCAATATTACATGAAATGAAGCATATGGTTGCCAATTTGGCAAGTCATTTATTAAGTTGGCAATATTTGCAACAATGTGTAAGTACCAAAAAAGATTATTGCTTTTTACCTTTATCGGCAAATTCCATGTTTCATCGATGTCGCAAAATAGTACCACAATCTAGCTTACAACAAAAAGAAAAGGTACTAACGTATTATTGCAACAATTGCCAACTTGCAATAATATGTGCATATGCGAGACACTAAAATAGAAAATACAGCATTAATTTTAATTAAAAGGTTATCGAAAACAAAAGAAAATTAAGCCTTAATTTTGCCAGAAAATATTAAAAAATTTGAACATGAATAAAAGAAATGTAAATATATATATAATGTAATCTAGCATATTGTAGAAATAACATTAATTCAAACCGAAAAGCAACCTTAAATACAAAAGCAAAGGTCTGATTTTGATGGGAAGTAGGCAAGATGTACCGCTAAAGTGTACTGCTATTTATATATATAGGCAATGATTTAGTTAACAGCTTTTCTTACTTTGGGGCCGACTACCTTCTGTTGTCGTGATATGAACGTGAAATGAATTGTAGCCCAAGCACAACCTTAGATTGATAATACCACCAACATTCAGGTTAGCAAGAATAAGTAAAAGCAAATGTGCAAACCCAAGGTCCTTGCAACTGTTTTTTACCAAAATATGAACAAATCTTTTTGCATTATTGACTCTAAGAATAACATAAAATTAATAAACATGGAGAAGCAAAAAATTTTCAGATACAGCAAAAAGGTTTGAAGAGTGTAATCAGGCTTTTTTGATAATCATAGTAGAGCTAAGATTAATCAGGAACATAAAATTAAATAGAACATTTTATGGAAAGTAAATATCTTTAAAAGTGGTCACAACAGTAAAAATAGTAGCTTTAGGCCAGCGTGCATTATTACAAATCACAAAAGTTGATAAGAAAAAATTATAAACAAAAATTATACACAGATACATGAATTTAATACGGTAGCGAAACTTTGGTTTTGTCCACTAACGTTGGCGGGCTCACAATCCATCTGATGTTTGATATCCCGTCACAAAATTTTCGGAGTCAAAAGTTAAGCGAAAAACGAAATCACCTCACCTGGAATATCTGTACACTTTTACGGTACATATTGCCCCCCCCCTCTTTTTTTAAAGTACGGAAAAGGATAAAATACGTTATGAATCAAATACGATTCACATTGAAAAACATTGAAAATCTACTGTTATCGAAGTAGTGTTGCCAATCGGAAAAATAAAATTTAGAAATTGTTTTTTCTTAGGATGATTTTTTTCGAAAAACAACTGTAATTCCTCCACTAAGAGTTAAAAAAACAAATAAATACAATCATAAATAAGTATATTTACTATAAAATGTGTTGAAATTCCCCCCAAAACAGCTCGAAACATTAATTTTCGCAAAGTTAAGACTTGGCATGGCTGATGACGTCATATCTCCATTTAACTGAAACATCGCATAAAAATTGAATTTTAAAAAAATCTAAAGTGAATTTCGAAAAAAACTCTTCGAGGTTAATAGCATAACGACCTATAGCTTTTACATGCCAAGTTTCAAATTTCTGAGTTCCTGGATTTGGCCGGAACAGCTGAAACACACAAACTTTTCTCTGATTAGTACAGATTTAGCTGAAAAATCGCTTAAAAATTAAAATTTAAAAAAATCTAAAGCGAATTTCGAAAAAAACCCTTCGAGGTTAATAGCATAACAACCTATAGCTTCTACATGCCAAGTTTCATACTTCTGTATTGCTTAATTTCGCCGGTACAGCTGAAACACACACACACACAAACTCTTTCTTTTATTAGTATAGATAAAATCAAAGCACCCCCCCCACACACACACACTCCACACACGAATATATTAAAATTACCTTTCGAATAGTAAAGATAAGGCAAGACTAGAAATTCCAAAACGCCGCCATCTTGAAATTGAATACCCAAGAGGCGTTGTAAAATCATTTGCATGGAAGACCTATGATATCGGAGAGGAAAGAAACCTGTCAAGTAACGGTTTTTCGTTGAAATTCTAGATCTAATTTAATTGGAACCCTGCTATTATTTTATATTTATGCAGATGTTTGTTTAATCACAGAATTAAAAGTTGTTCAAATTCAAATGACAGAAAATAAAAATTTCAACAAAAAAAATCATTCTTTGAGTTATTTAATTGAAAGAAAAAGGAATGTTCAATTTGTTTTTACCACAAATTAAGTAGTACGCATTCTCTAAGAATTAAACAGGTAAGGTGCAGCTAGTCAATTCTGTGCCAACAAGGATTTTTCATAAATAACTATAAATTCATTTCAGTATTATGTACATGGATTCTTTACATTATAGATCATGAAATATTCGATGATAATAATATTTTTAATATAATGTACGATTAATGAATAAATGAATAATTACTTCAATCTATTAATGTGAAGAAATAAAAATATAATTATTAAAAAAATACATGAAATATAAGTATTAACTGATATATACATTTGTGGCTACATATTTCTAATCGAATTAGCTATTATCAACGTAGTGAAATGGGAATTAAGATAGGGAAAAAAAACGGAAAAATAACGGTTTTCACTAGTACACAAAAAAAAAAAATTACTTGCCAAAAGTAATTGAATATATCTAAAAAGCCTTAAATTTATATTAACATATTCATTCGTTTAAGAAATATAAATTAGTAAAAGCAAGTACAGATATTGATAAAATATACATTTTAATGGGATAAATTCATTTGCTGTCACAGTCAAAAATTGTAATCACTTGTTTTCAGCCCATCAGTTCATAAGTTCATGTGACGTCATAATCACATGATAAATGCAATCACGTGTTTCCAGCAAATTAATTAGTGGCTTTACTGTTGCCAACTTTTGCTTTTTGCAGAAACTTTCTCTCAAAAAACACATACTTGTCAACAAAAATAATGCCCATGGGTAAACAAAATGCACTTTATGTATAAGTATCAAATTTTTTTTTAACTTCGAAAAAAAAATTGAAGAATTTTTATTCTTGAAATTCTTTGCCTAATCATCAAAGTGAAATTTTTTTCTTTATTTAACAAGGAAAACAACACGTACAAGGTTAATGTCAGTTTTGAATTCATTGGAAAACGTGATTATATTCATCACGTGACCATGAATTCCGCATCCAGGTATCTATCCAAATAATAAATATCTTTCCCAGAAAAATCTCCAGGAAAACAAAAGATAAAAAAATTTAATACGTATAAGTTAAATAAAATAGAAAAAGTGAAGAAACAAGTTTAATTACGATAAAATTCATATTTTCGTTAATGTATAACTTTTTTATAGGATGAAACACAGTGATCAAAATACTACAGATAAAGTTCAGTGAAATTTGGCGAAAGGGAGTAATCCTCTTGATATACAGTGCACATAAATTCAATGTCACCCTTTGACATTCACTGATGCAACTCGTAAAAAAATTTATGCGATCCTTTGAGACCAAAAAAAGCAAATACAGCTGCAATCCACTATACGGAGTGAAGAACCGAGTGTAGAAGACGCTCTGGGAAAAGGCTATTTTATGTTTTGCCGTAAAGTTTTGAAATTTTTTATGTTTTAGGTAACAAATTCATGAAAACTGGAAAGGTGCGGAAATTCTATAAATAAATGTTTGCTCAGCAAAAAGATGAACACAAGCGCGAAACTAGACAATAAATATAAACAAATATTAGTTTAAAATTTTGTAAATTAGCAAAATGAGGAGAGGAAAAAAGATTCCATTCCAAAAAAATTGCAAATATATGCAATAATTTTAAAACACAAATTGATCAATGTTTTCCTAAAACTTTGATAGGAACATTTAACAATTTATTTAACGATTTTTGTTGTGCCTTGAGGGGAGGAAGGAGAAGTGGAGGTTATTTATGGGGGAGGAGAGGACTGTGTCAGAAGAAAACTAGGTTATATGACTAAAACAAAGTATAACCTGTGACTTACTAGAATTTAAAACTCAAGTGCTAAACTTAATTTTTCAAAAATTGAAAAAAAAATGTCAAATTTCTGTATAGGCAGAAGATTTGGCCATATTCTAGAAAATAATGGAAAATGGGGAGAGGATTGAAAACTGAAAGTAAAAGAAATGCTTATTTATAATTCTGAAAAAACAACAACAAAAAACTAGTAGAATGGTCAATGGGGCACTTTATCTCCAAAGAGGTCTTAATCACCTATCTTCAAAATTGGGAGTTGAGTATTGAAAGCTAGAGCTTGTCATGTTATTTTAAAATAACATAAGATGAAAATTTTAAGGTTGAAAATTAATGATTGCACGCTGAAATTAAAACAAAAAATTGCTTACCTATGGTGTTGTTTTATATTGTAACGACAATGATAATATTTTCACCAAAATTTGCAATACTTTTGGCTTTTACTCGATGTTAAAAAAATAAAGTTTCTTGTACGTAGGTGAAAAATTATAAAACCAAACTTTTTTCAGCAATGTGGTTCACTTGAAATTGATTTTCATCGCTCAACACAATCAAGAAAATTCAAAATAATATAGATATCAAGGCCCATATTTGTGTTTAACACTACCCACACAAAAATGTTTATCTTTCAGCAGACTAACTCAAAATATACTTGGATGGTTTTACAAAATGTAAAATTTAAGAAGCACAGAAAAGTCGACAAGGAAACATTTTTTTACTATTTAGTATTTTTATAGTTACTAATAACGACACATAATTCAAATATTTCAGCCAATAATGGAAATTCAGAAAAAAACTTTTTGGGTATTGTGTACATCCATAATTCCCCTAATAATGCTAGAAAAAAATACTATTTATTTCTTTATAAAAAATATATATATATTATTTAATTTAATTGTTAAGCGATACAATCTACGAATAAGCAGATATGTACACTTTTTTCAATGTTTCCCATGAAATTTAAAACCTGGTAATCACATGATTAGTACAAGCAATAAATAAATTGATAAAAAATAAAACATTTTTTTTAAAAGCACGCTATCTAGTAATTTATCAACACACTAAGCAACGACCATGCGTCAATGCAGAAGTATACGACCAAAAAAAGATCGCAACTCTTCAAACCGAAAACGAGAGAGAGGAGAAAAAAAGAAAAAGACAAAATATAGTCAAACACAAATATTGAAGGCGTCTTTGGGCGTTCGGATCAAAAGATGTTCCAGGAATAAATCTTTCATATTTACATCTCTTTCTCCTCTCTATTCAAACTACAGACATTCAAAGTTCCAAGAAATACAATAAGAACATAAGTTTTGAAAATAAAAAAATAGCATATTGCGGGACATCAAGAAAAACTAGACTTCTAACTGGAAACAAAAATATATTGAAAAGAAACTGTGAAGGATAACTAAGTAAGCTAAGAACCTTTTAGGAAATCCTATAATGGCGAAGAAAATGGAATATTCATACAATAAAAGTAACATTTAAAAAATGATTCCAGATAAACATTCAAAATAAAACTGTTGGATACAGAGTAGCAAGATTTAACCGGCCTTGACTTTTGACCTTATAGCTCTAGTTTATGTCTGTGTGTTGCATTAGAACTAATAGTACTTTCTTAGGCGAGAAGGGGAAAAAAATCATCTGGGGGTAATGTGGCGTTCAGATCAACCCCTATTCTCGAGTTTCTGTTAAAAGCTTTGCGAATCTGAACTAATCGAGATAGTATGGTTGGCTTTGAAAATGAAGATAAAAAAATACCGGAATTGAAAGAATTTTGAGCCTTTAAAAAAAGAATCGGATATATTGAGCAGTGCAAGGTCAAGAGGTTTAAAAGAAACTAGATTTCCGTAGCAGCATACAAATGTGTATTAAAGAATAATTTAGAAATAACGTTTGAACGAATAAAATAAAATTCCAAAAAAAATTCTAAATAATAAACACAAGACTATGATAAAACATATAACATTATGTAGTAAATGAAGTCAATTTTGCTAATATGTTAAATTAAAAAGCGGCTAGAGTAACTTTAAAAAAAAAAACGATTTTAAGATTGTTTTCTTTAAACAGCCACGAAAGAAAAAAAAAACAGTTTTTCTCCTCTAAACTTTCTTTCTGCAATTGATTTTTTAAAACCCTACCCAGAATTGTAAAACACTATAAGAGATCTACAAATTGTTTAGGGCTAAAACGTAACATATATCAATTTCAGAATAATTTATGACAAAATATCAAATTCTATTTCATCAGGTAGACTAAAAATGATTTGCTAAAAAATTTTATTTACTGAAAATTTTATAAAATTTTTTATAAAAAAAAACAAAATTTTCAATAAAAGAAAAAAAAACTGCAGTCCCCAAAAATCAAACTTATAAAATTAATATTTGAATAGTAGTTGTATAAAATGATGAAAATACAAAAGAAATTTCTGAATAACTAATTTTTAAGTTCTTAGCACTGCTCCATAATTCCGTGTCATTTCGCAAATATATAAATAAATAAGATAATTTTTTTTAAAAAAAATACCTTTTAGATAAGCAAAATAAAAAACTTAAAATTATACTTTTTAAAAAAATTAGAATTTAATATCACACATTTTAATTGCAGTCATGCATTCAAGTGTCCTAAAAGAATATTTTTTTTATTCATATTAGAATTTAATATTTTTGGTTTAGAATACAGATATTTATCTACGTATATAACTGATGAATGAAAAATTAACAATCATGAAAATAATCATTCTCATAATATTTTTTCATTTAATGTTTAAAACTATCGTTTGGTTTGTATTCTATTACACATATATATTCCTCCCTTTTTTAAAACTAGATTTTCCCCCAACTTCGAATTCTTACGAAAATTAAAAGTAACTTCTTTTAATATCAAGAAACGTAATGCAAAAACTGAAAGCAAAAGCATCAAATTTTAGTAACTTTTACAAAAATATTACTAGGAATAAAAATATTTTGAAATAGCAAAAGCAAAACATAAGAGTTTATCGTAACTGCAACTTTAATCTCAGACTTAAAAAAAAAAAAAAAAAAATATGTGCATTTTAAAAAATAACTTTCGTAGCGAACGAAACATTTTGTAATCAGCTCAGAGTAAGTTTGAATAACACCGAAAAGTTAATTACATCTCTAATCTTGCGAGATTTTCGAAATGAAAATTAAACTAGTACGACTAAATTGAATTTTGCAAAAGAAGAAACAAGAAAATGATCTCCGTAAAAAAAAAAGTCTTAAAAAAAATTACAAAATTAAGGGGGGGGGGACATTTCCCAAACAATCCTTGTTTGGAAGAATTTCGAATTTGATGAATTGGGTTTTGATGAAACCAAATGATTTTTAAACTAAGAATGACAATTAAAATATTGATATTTTGACAATCTATAACTGATATTTTACTGATTATATCGATTTTCAATGGCCGAGATGTGATGAAAATTGACTTTTATCTTTAAAAAAATCATGTGAATAATTTCTAAAATGGGGGGGGGGATGCAAATAGTTGTGTTAAAAAGGCTGTTATCGCATAAACAGACATTTTCCCGAAGTTGAAAAAAATTACCTTATAATCCAAACTTCTGAAAATTATAAAGGTGAAAATATTTTACATTCAATATACTTTTTAAAAAAAGGTTTCAGCAATGTTCCAATACATCGTTAGTACACAGATAAACACAGAGAAACGCGCGGGATCTATTTTTAGATTCAAAAGACGCGGGTAGTAACTTGCCCCGTAAGTTCTCAAAATAAACAGTCATTTTTACCATTTAAATGTGTATAACAAGTATAAGAGAGATAAATATCTTACTCTGTATTTTCAAAAACAAATATAAAGCTTCTTAATTTTATAGAAATAAAATCAATAGATAGAAATATAAAAATCGCATATTTCAAAACCTGAGTATAAAAAATGAGTATAAAAAAAAATCTTAATAGAGATTTTTAAAACATTCATTAAGTCAATAGGGAGGGGAGGGGGCTTAGATCATGTATGGTACATGGAACACTTGACAACATTAAGGGGAAAGCATTATTTTTACTCTAAAAAATCTTTGAAAATATTTTCTTTTTTTTACAAATATATACTTAAACATACTACATATAAAAAACACAACGAGTAAGTAGGATAAGACATTTACAAACATACCAAACAGTAAAAGGAAGTAATTAAATTAAGCCTAAAAGCAAATGTGTAAAAAGAGAAGGGGAAAAAAATCGCAAAAGGCTGTAAAAAAGAAATGTCATTGTGACTAGTGAGACACTTTTCCACAGTCGCTGCCTTCACTTCCGTTCCTATGCGGGAGACTTTCTCGGCAAACAAAACAAACATGTATTTAAAACAGTGACATTTGTAGGGTCCGTCACAACAAAGTTATGCAATTCCAACTACTTAGGAACGGGCAGATTGCCGAATAGGCTTGGCACATTTTAACAACACACAAGAATGCTGCAGCTACACTTTTCAGTATTATCTCTGTTGTTTTTCTTTAAATATTATTTATTTTACATTTTGGATTAATCAAAAAACTAATATCTTTTTTGCTTGACAGGTGGATTAATTTTTTTAAGTGTGACAGACGAAGGAAAGACACAAAAATTGCATTTTTCCAATGCAATTCATCTTCGCGTAGATTTGACACTGTTGATGACTTGCGTGTTTGATATAAATGGTTTCAAAGATCCGGATTCTGAAGTTTTCAGACTGAAAAATCGCACAGCGTCATTCTAACAATTCCCAAAGATTTGCGGCAAAATGTCGGTTTGGATAGGTAAAAATGTGTTAGTAATCATGCTAATAATAAAAAAAATAGATAATATTGCTCGACAAAAGTGGTACATCTCAAAAATGTTATCGTAACTAAATCGGGCATGAAAGAAAAATTTTATGTAGCATTTTAAACATAAAATTTTTGTATGTTATGTATTATTTTCATGAACATGTATTATTTTCAAAACAATTTGACATACGCTATTATAAGACACGTCCAGGCATATTTTTTTTGAAAAAATAAAGCGAATCTTAGAATAAATGTCAAAAAAACCGATAAGTTACCACTTCAAATTGTTTCAGAGGAAATTAATAGTTTGTGAAAACTTCCCCAAAAATAAGAAATACTTATTTTCGAAATAAAAAAATAAAAAAATTCTAGAACTATTTTTGAATACTTTTTCGAATTAGAATTTTTTTCACATACTCCCACTCAAGAACGTGATACGGTAAATGAAAAACAAAACATGTGCTTTTTTGTTCAACTTTTAAACTTGAAATGATACACTGAAAATGAAAATTACATTTAAATTATAACAAAATAATTATGGAGTTTAATCACCAAAAATTTACACTTCACACATTTCTTTTTATTTTAATATAATATAAATAGCTGGCGAGCAAAGAAAACTGATAACATCTGCATATCTTGATGTAAAGCATATTGTATTCATTACTAAATCAGCAAAATTGTAATTAGCTAAAAAGCCTGTTTCATTTGCTTTCTAAGAATTTTCAATAACTATTAATCAAATTAACTGGCTTAAAACCGGTAAGCAATACATCAAACAAAAATGCTATTCGAAAGTTCAAAAAAATGCATCATAAATTAATTAACAAGAAGTTAATTGTTCTAAGAGTTGTTGCTCTGAGTAATTCTAGTGAACGCCATAAATCAAAGAACTCTGAGCGCTCATGTTTCATCGAGTAATTAATTTCCTTGATAAATATTTACAAGAAAAAAAATTCAATACACAAATCTTTGCACTGTCTTGAATTGTACGGATAAAGGATCAATGTCCATTCATGTATTTATCTCAGTCAATCAGGAGCCACGGTGATGAAGAATCATAAAGATTAATAAGCTTCTTAAGAACACAAAACCTACGAAATAATTATTTCTGTTTGTTTAAAACTGGTAAAAAAGATAGGTTCATTATTGAAGTAATTCTCACTCTTAACCGTACAATAATATCTAGCATCAATATGGATTGATTTTTTATTTAATAGAACACTTCGTAGCAACAAAAAGGCTGATAGCGACGGATAAAGAAAGCCTGAAAAATGGCCAAATGGCGATGACAACATCTGAGCCGACAACTACTCTCCAAATTTCCATATCTCCAGGGACGTCTTAAGGCACGGGCCAATTGGGCCTCGTCCTTCGGTGAGGGCCTCATTTTGTTCTCGACGCCGTCTTAATAAGAGCATGATATGGCTAATACTGATGGTCAAATATTATTCCCGTATATATTCTCCGAAAAACAGAGAATTTCAAATAACATATAAAGTGGAAAGACTGTATTATAATCTGATGACCGTTGTCCATGTCTAGGCCTAATACCATAAACAATCATTCACTCATTTAGTCGAAATGCGGCCATCGTTCGAGCCGGTTTGCGCCCAGGTTTTTGAGATTGTGAGTAGTGCACATTTATTTGTTTCAAATTACCATTTGAACTAGTATAACAATGCATGCAATATACTGTCTACTTTTAAAGATCTGAGGTAAGGTGTACTCTTTGAGGCCCAGGGCCTCAAAGAGCCTTAAAATATCACATCTGTAGCTACATGGTCATGTTGTCGTGTCGCGGGAGTGCTGGTGCCACAGAAGACCCACCATGAAGAGGGGCTGATGCACGTTAAATCTGCCCACCCACTGGGGGGGGGGGGTTCTGAGAGGGAGGTGCCAACTCGGGTGGCGTCTTTGTTACCTGACCTTGGTACAAAATTACAAGGTCCGTCCCCAATAGCCTGCGTGTAGCTTCAGCATGCGACGTAAATTAAAATCGAATCCCCACCACCCCAAAATGAAGATTTAACTTAGCGTCTCTCGTCAGCCCTTCTATTTTTCACGACTTTTAGTGAACCAAGACTTGAACCCACGACCTGACAGAAAAAAAGCCGGCCATGAATTCGCGATCACCCATTTAGCTATCACGGCCACAACCTAGCGTTGAGAAGAATTTCAAAAGTTTACAATGGAAATAACAAGTTTAATAACTCCTTTACCGTATTTTTAAAAAAAATTGTAGCAAATTTTAAAATACAATAAAAAGCTAAAAATCTTTTAACGCGAAATTCCAAAAAAAATTTGGAAATCCAACTGACAAAACAAAGGATCCAACCTCAAATTCATTAATGAAATAATCTATTCAAAGAGTACTTAATATGATAATTTTGATGATATACATCACAAAATTATTACGCTTTTAATTCTATGAAACAAAAGCTACTTCAATAAAAAGAAAGAAAAAAACCTAAATGGTCCCTTACAATCTGAATTTAAAATGTTCCCAAAACACACACTGGATACATCTTCAAACAACAATACTCCATATCATAGAAAGCTATAACATAATGCTATCACAAATCAAGAAGTATTCAAAAGCAAGTAGCTTCTTAAATCTATATAATGTTTCCCGCACGGTTGAGTAAAGAAAATATTGATTTCTTAATATGTTTAAAACACTCCAGACCGAATGTCGGTTATTGAATCGGACGCATTAAGTTCAAAACAATAGAAAATCAACAGACTGAAAAAGGTAGCGTGTTCGAATGTTTAGAGATTGGCAAATTAGAAGAGCTTATTGACCTCTTGACTCTGAACAAACTTCTTTTTTTCTTCAATGCGTAACAATTTAAAGTATTCATATCATATTAGAGAAAATTGGTATTTATTTTTATTAGAATACCTGCGATCCCCAAGATCGAGCGGGGGTTTTGAAAAAAATTACTTGCTACTCTGATGGAATTAAAAATGTAAATATGAAGGCACAAGCATTATACACATGCAAGATGTTCACTTTTTAAAAAAGGAAATTGAAACACATTTTTTTAAATATTTTCTCAAGGATCACAGTACAAGGTCTAAAACTTAAAGATAATCTTTTTTTTTTTAACTTTCTTTTAAACAGGAAGCGCATTACGTGTAGTTCAGTAATATCAAAATCATTGACTGGAAATGAAAAAGCACTACATAAAAAGCTATCAATTACGCTACGCAAAAGAAATTAATTAACAAGAATAGAACATTTAACACATAACGAAATGAATTTAATTGCTAATCACTGTAGTGTGAATTTCATAGTAGAATGGAAAACATCAGTCGTAAATATTTAAACAAAATAGTATTTCTAAAGAAGAAAATGCATGGTAAAAAGAAAAAAACAGTTAACTTATGCCCTCCTCTTATTTTAACGTAAAATAACTAGGAAATGCAAATGAATTAATGCAAATATAAGAGGTCACTAGAGAGAAAATAGTGTCGGGAAAATATTTATCACAGACACTCCCACCTACTACTCGACCTCAAGTGCGTCACAAATATGGACAAAGGCAAATACGGAAAAGATAAAAGAGCTTAGTAAAATTAATAAAAATCGAAAAAAAGTAGAGTTATTCAAAATTCCCTCCAGGGTTTCGTAGCGCTATAGTAAAAAAAAACTACGACGAATACAGCAAAAAAAGAACATTTGAGATACAAAAACAATTCAAGTTTTATTTACACCTTACAGGTGTTTATGTGTGAAACCTTGGTTGAACGGCACACTTCAATACGATAGTCTTCCTGCCCCATACCCTATTCATAATACTACCAGCGTTATTGACAGCTTGTGTTATCCTTTCAGGAGAAAGGATAACACAAGCTGTACCAAATAAAGTTCGGCTACATCATGTGACAAAGGTGGTACGAAAGCTGAATATTATGTAAATGACCAAGTTTTCGGATAACACGTGCTGTCAATAAAATTGATAATACCATCCTGAGTAGTGTGGCAAGAACCAGGGACGTCTTAAGACACTATGAGGCCCTGGGCACAGAGAAGATTTTTTGAGGCCCTGGGCCCTTATGAAAAAGTAGGCCCTGCCTGAGATCTTTAACAATAGACATTATATAGCATGCATTGTCAGGTACTCGTTCAAATGGTAATTTGAAACAAATAAATGTGCACTACTCACAATCTCAAAAACCTGGGCACAAACCGGCTCGAACGATCGCCGCATTTCGACTAAATGAGTTGAATGATTGTTTATGGTATTAAGCCTAGGCCTAGGCATGGACAACGGTTATCACACAACAATACAGTCTTACCACTTTTGCCAGTTGACATGCAGCTTAAAATTCCCTTTCGAGAATTTATATACGGGAATAATATTTGAGACCATTAAAATTATCCGGATCAAGATCTTATTAGGACGGAGTCGAGAACGAAATGAGGCCCCCACCGAGGGCGAGGACCTGGGCCCGGGCCCATGACTTAAGACGTCCCTGGAAAGAACTAGACTATCACAATGTACGTCGTGTAACCAAGGTTTCACACGCAGAACACTTTTAAAGTATGTAAATTAAACTTGATTTGTTTCTGCTTTTCTTTCAAATGTCCCTTTTTTTTTCTTACTATAGCGCTTCGAAATCCAGGAGGGGATTAATCATGAATAACCTCTAAAATGCATAAAAAGGCAGTGTTAATGATGTCTTCCGCAATGCTAAAAAGACAGCTCCTTCCATATCAATCTGCCAAATCATATCGATACAACAACATTCCTTTCTCAACAGATTCATTCATCTATCACTTAAAATAGTCCATGTAAAACAAGATAAAAATTCAAACAAGGGGCTTTAAAATAAAACCGATTTTGGTTTCGGGAATGATGGCATCGAGAACAGACCTTTAGCAGCCTTCACCTGCTAACACAGAAGAAGGTTGACAACAAGTCATGGGATCTAAATGAATCAACAGCCTGTACCAAATGGCAGGATTCCAGTCCTTTGACGTTGACGGCGATCTTTGACTACTGTAGAGTCTGTTACTTTTAGTCGTGGGGATTCCTACTTGTTTTCTGGATCCACGTGGCAAGAGAGTTTATGATAAAAGTTAGATACGAGTCCCATCTAATGGCAATCTTCTTTTACCAAAAAAAAAAGAAGAAATTAAAAAATGAATAGAAAACTGTAACATTTAGCTCAAGACTTCAATGTTAAAGTCAGCTGTATGCCATTTTGTTCGTTTCTCAAATCACAATAATTATATTTTTACGAAACATAGATGGATGATCTACTATAGAACCTAAATCCCAAAGGCAAGAGAAGAACAGACTAGTAGGAGAACGTTCCAACAATGAATTTAATTAACCTCTGAGGAGGAAATAAAGAGTCAATTCAACTATGTTTAGTAGAGTAGTTGAAAACCAATCCGTTTAACTACCTTTTATAAACAGATTTTTGTTTTTTCAATTTTTCGATTGGTAATTATCATTGCAGACCTAGTACGTTCCCCGGGGGAGCTGGTATCATTTTAAGTGTGTGGGAGGAAAATGTGCGTCAAACTGTTCCACTTGAGCTCTGGCGATGCAAAAATGTTCAAAAAATTTCATTTTGCCGCGCGCGAGAGCACCCAAGTCAAAAGGACATTCATTCTAGGGATCTTTAATATGCCGCATAACCATACGCAAGGACGTTGTCGACTTTTTACATCATGTAAATCCACCGACTTGGGTCGGGGTCGAACTCGCAATCTTGGGAGTACAAGGCCAGCGCCAAGCCAACTACGCCACCCCACCAATTTCAAAAAAAGAAAGAAGGGATTTAGTAGGGAATAGAATCATAACATTTTTCACAGCAGAAAAGACTGCTTTCTTCATGTTTCGACTTAAAAAAAGATGGGCATGGAATTTTGCCCGGTGAAATTTCGAATTGGAGCTATTGGTTATAAATTTCAGAATTTTAAACCGCTATCTATAAACAAAAACAATATATTTGAGTCCATCAAACTTAGGCTCGTCTAATTTTTTACATGGCATAAAATAGAATTTTTAGGTTATAGATACATTTAACGAACATTAACAATATCCTATTTTTTCTATCAATGGTCCAAATTATTATGAAATATTAATAGATGTGAACACATTAATCAAACACGTGGACTTTATTATACTTTGCTAGGTATTTTCAAAATGCTTTCTTGAATTTGCATTCGGTATTTATTCAACACAAATTTCAAAAATGGTATGTCTTCTTCCCTATTGCACACACAGCCAGTAACTCAAATATATTTTTGCTAAAAGAATCAAATAATAGGTGAATTTACATTTTAAAAAAAATATTTTTTATATGCAAATACCGCATTTTATGAACTAAAAAGAGTCAAGCTTTCAATTTTTCTCCACATAACAAATGCATAGCCTTTTACGAAAAAGAGAGCATATTTTTCAAACTTATACTATTTGGCTTTTTTACAGGCAATCAAAGAACGTAATTGCTTGAACAAAGAACTTGATAAAAAAAGAGTTTTATCAAGTTTATGAATTGACTATATTTTCAAAATATTTTATAGATCAACTATTTGGTTGAGAATGTTTTAATTTCAATGGTCTTCCACTAGCTTTACACATAATAGCTTTAAAAGGGTTGTTTTAAAGCTGTTATGAAGCATAAGCATAAAATGCCCCTCAAAAGCAACATAATTGAACAATCTTTGAAACAATTACTCATTTTTTTTAATTTGGAGAGTTTTGATTGACCTGAGTATACTTTTTTTGGCAACTGCTGCTTTAAGAAATCGTAGGATAAAGGTAGGTTTCAGAACAAAAGGCGGGGCTCTATTTAACGAATCGTAGGATAAAGGTAGGTTTCAGAACAAAAGGCGGGGCTCTATTTAACGAAGTCGCTAAATCAATAAAAAAAGTTCGTTGAGTGGAAAATTCATAAAGTAGAGATTAATCTTTCAATATTCTTCTGTTCTTGGATCCAGGAAAAAGTTCGCAAAATAGAGGTTCGCAAAATGAAGGTCCGACTGTACTTTGATTATATCAAGAAAGTTTGATAATTAAAGCTCTAAGCAAAGCAGAATAAGAATGTAAAACTGATACAGATTACAGTTAAGAGTTAAGTCTAATTCTATAATATTTCGCGTTGATAACTTTAAAAAATATGGAAGAAATAAAAAAATAGTTTACATTTTTTCCCACGAGTGTTTCCTTTAAATATTTCTCAATACAACAACGATAAAAAAAAAATGTATCCTCTTGTCTTCCTGCTTAAAGAGAGAGATACAAAGCGGAAAATTAGGGCGAAAAGCTTTCCGGGAGAAGCATTCCAACTGCAGCATCTCAAGCCTCGGATAGAATTACACAGATTTGTTTCTACTGTTTAAAGACAATGTAAAACAGCTGTGCGACTTCAAGGACGAAAAATTTTCTTCTCCTTTCTCGGGGAAGATGTTCATTCATCACAACTATGAGTGGAAGGCAACGACAAGAAATGGAAGGCTCAATTTAGGTATACACAGAACTGCTAACTGAAGTTCACAAAATTAAATTTAATTCAATTAAAGTTAAATTAATTTATTTTATAAGCTACTATAAGTGACTACGTACAAAGCATACGCTTAATGACACGTCGAAATAATTAACACAAACATAATATCAATTATATTTATAATACGAAAATGGGAGTTTACCATAAATATAGTATTTTCCAAAGTGCCTTCAAGACACATCGGAATGTTTTTTAATAATGTTTTAATAACAGTAATTACATCATGATAAAATGCTACTTTTCTGTTAATATTCAAGAAATATGAAAATGACAATTTTTGGAACGATCACGAAGGGAAGTTTTGAATCCCAATAGTAGTGAGTAGAATGTTTTATATAGCTTATTTTATTAAAATAAAAATAAAGTTATGCGAGTCTGAATGAGTATTAGAAGAGATATATATACCCCCCCCCTACAATAATTATTATTTTTAATCAATCCGCCATCCAGAAAATAGAATCATTAAATGAATGGTAAATCAAATGAAATTTAAATGGTATACTTTTTCAAAAACAATAAATACTTACTAGCACGCTAAGAAAAAATATAGCATTTAGGAACAATTGGTTGAAATTACGAAAGGCATGCACAAAATTATGATGAATGCATAAATCTTGCATTTCTGACAAAAATCTTTTTTTTTTTTCTAAAGTAAGAAGTAAAAACAGCAACTCGTATTGTTATAACATAAAATAACTATATGAAACTATATAACATAAAAAAAAAACTAGATTAAACACTCGTTTTCATAAACTGACATCTGAAACGTCATTAAGTCTCCAAATAAAAAAAAAACTCCTAATTTTTATTGAAAAATTAACAACTTGTCTGGTTTAATTTTCAAAATTTTTCCTTTTGTTTTTAATTTATTTTTTGTGTATGCATTAAATTTAAAAATATGCAACTTTTACAGCGTGACACAATAATTTCAATCATTATTTTCTTCAAATCATCGAAGTAAACTATTTCCTTCAATTATTATTTATTATTGTTCCATTACAATTTTCAACAAAGAAGCATATGAAATAAGCAAAATAATTTTATTCAATAAAATAAAATTTTGAAAGTTTTCCAAATAGATAATAAAATGTAAAAAAAAAATTAAAAACAGAAAATAAAAGAAGAAATTTGTATATCTCAATTTTAAAATACCTAAACTTGAAGCAAACAAATCATGAAATATAACTAAAACACATTACATACATTCAACTGCATATTAAATATGTCACCGCTTCTGGTATTCTATCAAACGCCTAATTCACACATTTCAAACTGGGGAAAAAAGAAACGGAAATACGATTGGTTGAGTACCTTTTGTATCCGGAATACTTTTGGAACTTTTTAGTTTGACTGCTGCAACAACTCAAGGTCAGTTAGTTCTATAGGTAATACGTGCAACGGAACACAAATGCAAATCTAAGTCATTTTGTTTCCTGTACAGCAAAGAAACGCGGGAAAAAAAGAATATGCAATACAGAATGAAAGAGACTGCACACAGAAAATACCCAATATTTATTTTCTAATATAAATTAGTGATAACACAATTAACATGAACATGCTTGTTAATGTGATACACGTTTTGATTAATAACTAAAATAAAATTAGGAATACATTTATTATTCGTCGCTTTTTGTAGGAAATAAGAGTATTTATTTACGGTCAAATGATTCACAATCGCCAATGGCGTAACGGAGAATATTTGGGCTACCCTGCAATGTCCGGTTTTGAGCCCCAAAGCAGATGGTATAAAGGGTACTTTGCGTCAATCAGGTTTTGAGCCCTCAACCCTGCCCCCCCCCCCTTGGCGATCCTGGGGATGCGGGGGTGGACGTTACACCACTGATAATCGCTTACCTCATTGGAAATATCTATCACATCCGCTGTACTTGAATCCATTGAAGATTTTCCATTTTGTACTTTTTTTTAGAAGATGTACTGCAAACCACACCTGAAATATTTTTGTAGTATTGACTTGTTTAACAGAAAATATTTTATTTATTTATTATTATTTATTTTTATTATTAATATTTTATTTATTTATTTTAATATTTATTTATATTATTTTATTTATTTATTGTCAATACGTTTTGCAAGTTTTTCCCAAGCATAATTAATTCTCAGCACTCAACTGAACTAATCTTCAGATCTTATTGGAATTTTAGGACGCGCTCAAATTCGGATTTGATTTAAAATTACGACGCGCTGTAAAGCGACAAGAGGGCTATTGGCAGAGAACTTGGTAATTATGAATCAAGGTCAAGTGACGAGGGCTACACCAGAGCTGACTCTCTTTCCTGATTTCCACGCTACACCATGTCCACCGTTCAGATAGATGTTTAAAAAAAACGATATTTTACACAGAAAGAAGAAACTTAACTAATAGTTAATGATCAATTTAATCTTCATCCCACATAGCGATCCTAAATCATGTTAAAAGTCAGATGAGTTGGAAAAAAAGGAAAGAAAAAAACGCTACGATGTCGTAGACAGGGTTCTTTCAATACCAGACAAAAACACAATGGAGTGTATAATTTTATATTGAGAATATAAGTTCTATTACATCAAATAAAAACAACTCTCGCCTAAAGTACTACAAAATAAATTCATATTTTCCAATTCGTGTTATATATTTTTCCAAACATATACGGTACTGCTAGTCAATATTAAATTGAAATTTTTTTTTTGCATAATTTCACATCTACAAAAACTTTACTTTTTAAATATTTGTCCTCCCCCCCCCCAAATCATCATTCAAAAAAATTAATATTTTGGACTTCTTTCGAGCACTTAGGCAAAATTAAATTTATTATAGAATTCAATTCAAGAAATGGTTTCTATTCCCCCTCCCCCCATGTCTTCCAGCTTCCAATTTCGACGAAAGTGAATTCTAAGAATTTTTTTAATTCACGCAAAACGCGCTCAGGATTCCTCTTTCACCTTATTCTCTATGTACTTGAATGCACAGTTCTATTCGATGAATTTCCCTTACGAAGAGGTAAGAAATAAAAATAAAAAAAGGAGTGGAAATATAGTGCTTTTAAATTGCTAATCAAGAGCTAAAACGGTAAGCGATAGCGTCAACTGTTGGCAATGTTTCAAGTCGTAGGTGTGCAAAAAAAAAAGTTACCGTTCTTTCATTCGAATTCTGACATAAAAAAAAAAGGAATAACTTTATCGCTGAAATACTCGAAATCTCAATAAAGGAAGCGCTTGTCGACACAAATATCGAGTGAATTGGAAAGAGGAAAAATAGTGGCTTTTACCTCTTTAAAAGATGAAAACATTAAAAATAGAATACGCTCAAAAACTAGTTTTATGTAAGAATTTCTCGCGTTTTGCGCTGCCTAATTTTTTTTCAAACTGCAAGTTATTATAATATGAATTTTTCATGCTTTCTCTAGCGTATAAAACATAATCTAAAAAACAGCAATTTAAAAGAATTGTAAGCTCTCATATTTTATGAGCGAAATATTTCGAAAAAAGGGTAATAAAAAAACTATACTCGTAGTTAATTTATTCAATATATTTATTGAAATCAACTATTAAGAAATCCAATTTTGAAAGCACTTACGTTAATGGAACTAACGGTAGTGAAGAGCAGTATTGGAAAAGAGAAACACGAATCAAATTTATATTATTCATTAGGTACATTATACAAAAGCTTCGAAGAGATAAATACACACATACAGTTAATTACTTTCACAGAATATATTTCTTAACTTAAGATAATTTAGTTATAATGTCCTGGAAGAAACCCAAAACATCGGCAGGTCTTGGGACTCTGCGTGTTAAGTGGTAGGTTCTGAAAAGAGTTATTGATTGTTCAATATACGTAAAATAACGAGTAATATAAATATAGAGTGGTCTTTGATTAATTTGTTAAACATAGACAGTTGGACAAAATAAATTTAACAGAAAGCTATAATTTGAGCTAAAATTTGATCGGAATGTTTGAAAGTTAGTAAATGGCAATGTATAAGACAGTTTTATTTCGTGAAAATTGTCATTACAAGAGTAGTAACAACTTATTTACTGGATTTGGTTTAATATTTTCAAGTATAAAAATTAATCTTATGAATTAACTAATATAAACTGAATTTTATGATAATCCCCTTTTTTATTATGTTATTCTGTATAATTTCATTCCATTCAATCAATTTTACTAAAGAGGTTTATTTATTATTAGGCTTAATTATTTATCGAGGCTTATGTTATTATGTAACAATCAGAACGAACTGCGTCCGATAGAGTTTCTTTAACAAACTTCCTCGGAAAATTCAACAAAAAAAATATTTAAAAAAATGTTTTTAAACGGAAGCTTGTTTCTGTTATTCTGGCCGAATTGTGAGTTTTGGCCCAACTGTGAGTTCCATGAAATAAACGAAATGTGATTTTTTTTCCCGAGTCTTATTATATATAAATATGATCTCTGGACACTCTAGAAAATCATTTCAGAAAGAATCTATAACAGCGGCCACCATATGGTGATCCGTGAAAAAATTTTGATGATCTGCAGAAAGATAGGGACATAGTTTGGGACGATTTTCCGAAAAGCTGTAACATGTGAAAGGAAAAGGGAATATAAAGGGAAAAACAAGTAAAAATATAAGTAATTATCATTGATTTCATATCTTTTTCATCATCTTTGAAACAAATACGATTTCATTTCAACCTCATCACCAATAACGAACCCCCAACAGATGTCGGAACTACGTTGCAGGCTCTTCAATCATTTCATAAGCCTCCAACAGAGGCTGATGATTGATGTAAGCTTGAGTCATCACTGACCCCGCACCCTTAACCAAGTTACATTTCCCGTTTACATGTTCATCGCCAATTCAGGCAACTCTGCCAAAAAAAGATTTCAAAAAGAGTGAAAGGCCATTGTCCTGAAACAGAACAAGGGTTCTAAATTCCACTTAAGTCATGATCAATTTGGAGAAAGGGACGCTTTTATAGTCCATGCTTTTATGGTTGTTAGTTAACGTCATTTCTGTATAAGTGATAGTTAAAAAGTTTATTTTCTTTAAAAATTACAAAAAATCTCATGAAAAGGAAAAGCTTGACTCAAAGAATTTATCATTTGACCTTGGACAATAAATACCACAATAAATTGACGTTATTACTTAAGTCATGTGAGGAAATCCTGAAGATGAATTTAAAGGACTTAAATTATTCTGAAATTAATTGCAAAGTCAAAAGATTATTTTCAAATCATAAATATCAATTGAATTTATTATTCTGAAAAGGAAGTTCCGCGACAAATTCCTTTGAAGATTCTAATTGCTGCAAACAAAATTGTTATTTTTGCAAAAATCATTGCATAATTTGTTATTAAACGTGAAAAAGAGCATACATGTTATTGAAAAATAATTTTAATGAACTTGTCATAAAAGAAAGAAAAGGTATGCTGTCCTGTGTGGAATCCACGCCTGCATTCGAATCTACTTTTTTCTACGTTATAAGATTGCGAGGATTTTTAATATGTATGCGTTTTCACTACATAGAAGTGTTGAGGTAAGGCTGAATTCTTCACCACTATTCAAACATTTTTCGAATTTTATATCAGCAGTTTTTCCAAAGTTTTAAAAAGGCTGCAGTTTTTCCGAGAACAAGCAAAATTAGTATTCAGGAAATAAAAAACTTAATTTCTTATGTTTGATAGCAATCCCTATAGAATTAAATAAAATTTTCTAATATTGCAGATTCTTTGTATCTCAATTCCGTAACTGTTATTTTATATCCTTAATAATAGTCGGTCGAAAGAAAGATGACTTTGAATTAAGTCAATTGCAATTCCTATTTTGTATGTTTCATTCCATTTGGTACAAAAATGTAGATCTTTACAACTACTGAATGGAATCTGAAAATAAAAATTACACACGGCCATATTAAAAAAAAAATTAACCTCCCTCAACATTTTCATTGCAGAGTAGACGCCAGGACACAATTTTTCCTCACATTAATGGGAAAAAACGTAATAATCCATATCTCACAACCCTGTTCCCAACATTCTGCCAACCATATAATTTATCATCCACTCAATAGAACCTTTGACAGCTTTATAACAGACACACGCAAGTAAAATCGTTCTTTTGGAATAAAATGAGTTTTTGTCTGTAAATAAATTAAATCGTCTGCTTTTTAGTAATGTGAAAAACAATTGATGGATTTTAGAAATTCCATGGCAATTTACCTATTATAAAAATTTCCTTTAGTTTTTTGGTTGTTAATTGGAAGAAATTATTTTATTCGCACATAAGAACTTTTAGAAACTTCGCTGGCATTGCTAGAAATAGTTAAAATTTATTGAACTTTTTTGAACTTTGAAGTTTTTACAACTTTCTTGGCAACACTTTTACTTATTTAAGAATCATTGCCAGTTTGATTTTAAGAAGTTGTTTTTGTTTTTGAAAAAAATAACAAGTCTTGTTAGTTTAAAATTATCTCATATTTATTTCAAACCATTTATTATGATATGAGTTAGAATTCAATTAAAATTTGAATTTCAATACAAAAAAAACCTCAAAAACAAACAAAAATCAAAATATCGAAAACCGGTTTCAAAGCGAATACAAAATTAGACATTATTTGACTAAGTTGCCAAAAATAATAAGTTCTATGTTTTGACAAGTATACATCTCATCTAACTTCTTTATAACTTATACCATAGAAAAAATAAGGAAAAAATTATGTAATTTACAAAAGTGGTCTTCCATTTTTAAAAGAATCTCTGCCCTAGAGGGTTCGAACACGTTAGAAAATATTTTCTTTTACCCAACCTTATTCATACTTATTCGTGCTGGCCAGGGTCAAGTTTTCGATATACTGTATACTTAAGATAAAATAGAATGTTTGATACTAAACTTTATGTTGGAACAGAGGAGTCCTAAAGTAAACAAAGCCAACTTTGACGTGACTTTCCTCGGGTGCTTTTCTTTTTTGAAATTAGCTTTGATAGTGAACTTTGCGTGTTATCTGTGTTTTTTGTAAATCGAAACCGTTTGTTCGGCGACAGTGATAGATTTAAGTAAATAGAGAGATGTTTTAAAAACAATAGAGAATAATCTTCTTTTCTTTTAAGTTTTTTTCTCAATATTATCTATATCCGTTTTTTACTTACTATCTATATCCATTTTTACTATTTCATAAAAGTATTTTATTATAAAACAGATTTTAAGTTGTTGTTTTTTTTTCTTTTTCATTTTCGTTGTTTCATTCTTAATACATAGTTTTAGTTTTTTCTTCAAATGAACATGGAAAATTGTATCTGCATATTATTTTTAAATAATTGATCACACCTTTTAACAACAAACGAATCACGAATTAGCGGCCACAACACCAATGAGCTTAATTCAAGACGGTCACATGATAAAGACAAACACGTGATCTCCGTTGAATTCAAAACAGGCATTGATTTAATTGCACTCATTGTTCTATTTGTAAAACTCACAATTAGATAAAATTACAAATATCATAATCGGGTACAAAATTTTAAAAGTTATAAAAAAATTTCTTCAGAGATTTTTTAAAACAATACAAAAAATTTATTTTACGCATTTACTTTCAAATAAAATGTATTTGGTATTGTTTTGCTCTTTTTAAGAGAAAGTTTCTGCAAAGAGCAAAAAATGGGCAACAACAAAGCGCATTGAACTGATTAGCTGAAAGCATAAGATAACTATTATCGTGAGACTACAATGTCACACCAAGTTTTTGAACTGATTGGCTAGAATCACGTGGTTATCATTATCATGTGACTATGAAATCACATGAATTTAGTCCATTGGCCACTGGAACATACCTCATTTTTTTTTCAGGGCATTCATGTGCATATTCCAAAGCCTCATATTTCAAATAAAGTTCGTACAATTAGGGTATTTATAATGACTTTTTATTCCCCTAATACACACAAAACTAGACAATTGGTAACTTAATCTTTTAATCGCCAAATCTTGAAATGATCAATGGGATTAGTCGCCAAATCTGTAAACGGTATAATGAATTGGATGCCAAATCTGAAAATCCTTATTCCTGATGATTCTGATCAGGACAATGGAATCAAATTATGAAATTATTGTATTGCCTTCGGTCCTTGACAAGTGTGCGAAATTTGGAATTAATCTGACCTCTTCAAGTGGGTAAAAATCGAGTTCAAAAATTCCGTTACATACAAGTGAAACTTATAATTACGTGTTAAAAAAAGGCTGGCGGCTTAAAGGCTACAACCCCCATGCGAGGGTAGCGAAGAGACACCACCAAGCGCGCTGACTGGTCAAATCAAATAGAGTGCGCTCCCCGAATTCCTGTTCCACATTTCCGTCCCCTTTTCACGAAATTCACTCCTACAAAAATCCAGCAGCCGATAAGAAAGATGAAACACGTCAAAAAAACTTTTTACATCAAACAGATAAGACGAATTAATATTCATGTCGCACTCTGAATTCAAACAAGGGCTAGCAGAGAAGAGCCTCGGAATTTTGACTCGAAAGGCTCCAAATAAATATCTCATAGAATCTACTTTTCAACTTCCCAGCATACATTATTTTCCACCAACACAATGCCCAATTTCGTAGTGCAAGGTCAATATGAAAATGACGCTATGGAGATGGGCGTTGAAGAACTCGATTGTGCGGCCTTCGCTATCTCATATGAACCTCACAAGAAATACTTGGAATGATTTGAAACACTGATTCAAGAATTAAAAACGGCGAGTTTCAATGAATATGTTGAATCACTAAGGCACACAACTACAGAAAATTGATCATGGAAATTTCCAAAACGTTGATTCCTTAAATAACAAAAAAAATTTTAAACTAATAAAATATGTTTTTAATTATTCGACATTTTAAAATGCAAACTCTCCTAAATGCTATATAGAAGGGGAAGTAGAGTAGTACTTTTTATAGAATAGATCACATTTTCCCTATTTAAATGAATTGCGACCGATTTGTTTGAAACTTTGTTGTTAAACTTTTTTTTTATCATGTAGTCTACTAAAAGTCAGATCTAAAAATTAGCTTTGAAATCGACATGCCCCCCCCCTACTATTGGAGATATAAATTCAATTAATACTGAAAGAATTCAACAGAATTCGGTTAGCAGAAAATTTCATATCATATTCTTAATTTCACTAAATTTTTCGACAAAATGAAGCTAGTTTAATGGTAATAAAAACGAAAATTTTATGCCGAGTAACATTTCTGACCACGCAGAAATTTATAATATTTCAAGGATTGCATAACGATAACCAGAAATACGGACTTCTCAGTTTTGTTTTGGAAATAATTCATTGATACAATAATTTCATTTAAGTATTTAATGATCAAAAGAAAAAAATTTAAGCATAGAATTGAATCTTATAAATTTCAACCCAACACATATGCAATCAAACATTGTGTTTTCGAAGAACAATGCTTTAAAAGAATATTTTTTAGCCTTTTTCTGAAATTAAAAAAAAATCAGAAATAATGAAGTTTTTTTGTTTTTTTTTTTCAAGCCAATCCTTGGAAATCTTAAATCGTATTTGAACCAGAATTCCAAAAACGAACCAAAAATTAAGTAAATTATATGTAAACTGGAGAAGACCTCTGCACGCGCCATTTCCTTTAAATTCTATAATCATTTCTTCAAAACTTGGTTTCTGTCTTGAAACGGGAAAAAATGATCCAATGGGTCAAATTCATATGACGTCATATTCACATGATAACTAGAAATAAGTATTTCCAGCTAATCAGTTCAGAAATTTGTGACATCATAGTCACATGACAAAACAATCAAATGTTTCCTGCCAATCAGTTCACGCGCTTCGCAGTTGTCAACTTTTGCTTCATGTGCATTCTTTTAAAAAGTATATTTGTAAACAATAATGTACATAGGTTTATGAAACAAACTTGATTTAAAAGTACAGATATAATATAAGAACTTTATTAATTTTAAAAACTTTTTGAAGAATCTTAATATTTGAACATGTTTACCAAGTGTAGCTAAATTTCAAATTTTACCAAAACTTTACAAGTTGTACAACAAGTACAAGTTTAAAGTGAGTTTTGAATTCAATGGAGAACACGTGATTGTACTTATCATGTGACCATCATGAATTTAGTCCATTGTTTGGCTAAGATTCGAATTTTAGCATTCTTTTCAATGCTTTATTACACGACATTTCCATGATACAAAATTAGAGAGTGTTCATCACATTCCACGCCTAAAAAGTTTACATCACAGTCCAGTTTTTTAAATATAAACAAAATTTAAGTATTCAACGAAAAAAATTCATAATATTTCTTTTAGTAACTTTTTTTTTCGAGATCTTTAATACAGAATGATAACGACTCAATCGAAAAATAATCATTAAAATATCAACTAACTTAAATTCACTTTTCAATTTTCCTACAAAAATAACTACACATAATTAACCTTCTCAATAACACAGAATGTTCAATAAAACAAACTGGTTAACTTCCCAGAAAAAAATAGTAAAGGGAGAAACAAAAGATTTTTGAAGAATTCCAAACTTATTTCGTTTCGCAGTCGATGCTCTTGAAAAGAGCCAATGAACTTCCAACGTCACATGTACAAATAAAAATACCCAATGAACTTCGAAGGAAAAAAAATTAAGAACAACAGATCATTTAAAGCGAATTCTCGAAAATGTTTTGTCTTGAAACAGAAAAAAACAACTCAACAGTTGTAATTTAAAATCAAGTTCGAGGATTCCGACTGTTTTCTATGCAAACTGAATGACAAACGGGGGAGGAAAACGGTCTTTTTACGAAAACAGAACGGTTCAAACGATTACATCGTGCAGATGTAGCAGCATCGAGCCACACACAACTAAAAGCATTGATACCAGATGCAGTTGTGAACGACAGAGGTTAAAAAAAAAAAATTAATAAAAAAACCGCCCCCGTCTAGTACATGTGTATACAATCGTTCGTTCGCATACAAATAATGTCTTTGTTCTCAACACGAGCTGCTGTCATGGCCAATAAAAGAGCGGGAAAGAATAGCGCGTGAATAAAGTTCGTAAGCAACACTTCCACGAGTTGAGAAAAGGTAGCAGTAATGTACTTGTGGGAAGAGTTAAAAACCCACATAAAACTCTCTACCGGTCCCACTCTTTCATTTGAAAAAAAAACCCCAAAGTTTGAAATTTGTAAAAATGTGTAGGGGGGAAGGGGGTTGCGTGCATTTATTTTAATTTTGAAAGAAAAATGTTTCAATGATAACATTTCAATAAAACTATTTACATCTAACTATCAGAATTTTATGTATAATAATTCAAAGAAAATTATTCATTTCAATCCTTTATATTACACCATAAAAAAAATATTGTGTAACTTAAAATTTATTCTTCTACAAGGGTATTCAACCTTTGACACTTTGGGGAACCCCAAAGTGTCAAAGGTTGAATACCCTTTTTCTTGAAGAACCGCTTGATCAAAGAACAGAAAAAATGGAATACCTAAACTTATCCTACTCAAATAAGCAAATTTATTAAACTCAAAAATCTTTATCACAACACAAACATTTTAATTAGATAATAAATGGTAAAACTAGTGTTTTTATTTTGATTTTCTAAAACATATTTAATGAACAATAAACAAAAGCAATAATATTTTAAATTATAAAAAATTTATAAATACAATAATTTTGGGGTAAATTGCTTTTATTGCAAGAAATTTATACATCTGAAATAATTAGCATCCAGTCTGCTTCTGCATTCAGTTCTTTCGCAGCATACACAGAAAAAGATTTTTCGCATACAAAGGTTGAAACAAATATTATATGTTTCACAGCTCTTTTGGCAAATTCAGGATATACTTTTCTAATGTCAATCCAAAATTCCACATCAATTTTACTAAATTTTAGTTTCAATTCAGTGTCAGTCGATTTTTCAATTTGTTGCTTTTCTTCTTAAAGTTTTTACTTTTCTTTTTTGTTGTGTTTCTTAGGGGTTTGGATGTGTCACAGTCTTGAAAAAGATTTTGGGGTTCCAAAATGATTTTTCTTTTTGAACAGGAAAATATTCAAGAAATGTATTTTGCTGATCTGGATAAATGTTAGACAAAACTAATTTTTACATTTTTAATCGAGATTAGCATTACTGTCTACAACTGACTAGCTATCATTTGCGGAACCCGTCAAGTTTCAAGAAACAGTATCGGAACCTAAGTTAAAAACCTCAACTCCTCTGTAATTAATAATTGAATTATACATTTCTTTCAAAAAAGATTTGTTTTATTCCACTACTGTTGCTATGTTATTCAATTATAATAAGTTAAGAAAACTTAGTAGACAACAATTAAAATTTTTACATTCTATTTTTAAATTTCACCGAAACATCTCCAGTTTAAAAAGACACGCAATCGCGATATTTATGCATAGATACATGAAGCTTTTAACATACCTGTTTCACAACTTTCCATTAATCAATGTATTATACAACTCCTGTGAGAATATCAATCAAACAAAAATTGAAAGAACAAGCCTAACTAGCAATTTATGAATGAAAAAGCAGCCATTCATCAGGTCTTAGCAAGATCCCAAAGTAGTCTCACAAAGGTATGAATCAAAAATTCATGGAAAGAAACCAAGACTGTTTTTCAGGGTGATAAAGAAATGACCTTGGCAAAAAAAATATTTTTCATAAAAACGAAGAAATAACCAGTGAAAATCAGAAGTTTTTATCTAATGAATATTTATAACACCATTAACTATTACGAATAGTTTCGATAATTTATTGTACATGACAGCTAAAAATCTCTAGAAGTTGCGCAAGGAAAAAAATTTCGATTCCAGAGGGAGAGTGCTTTTAATTTCGTCTTTCCATCATTTTCAATGAACTTACCGTTTAGTATTGCAGAAATGTGTTTTTCATCTTTTATTACTGAAATCCACAGTACATACTTTAGAGCAGGGATGTCAAACTCGTGCGGGTGTTAAAAACGAACATTTTTGCGGCCCGGTCAGATTAACGGTACATTTTAATACATAACAAAATATCAAAATTTCTCTTGAAATACGAAAGATAGTAGCATAGAAAAATGTTGAGCATCAGGACGAAAACATAATTTTTTTTTGTTTGTTCTCTTTTACTTATTTTTATTATAATGTATTATTCGAAATAAATTTGTTTCTATAAACACACATTTTTTTTTTTTTTTTTTTTTTTTTTTTTGCGGCTCATTTAAAGTTAAATCTTATTTGTTTGACCCAAATTTGCCTTTGACACCCTTGCTTTAGACTTTCCTTTTTGAAATCCACACATCACAAATTTTTCAACCAAAGTTTAAATTATCGGTATACTTAACTTTCGGTATTATAAATGTTTTAATTCATACTCATTTCCTTGGTGCGATTTTTGCAAAAATTATGGTCGATTTTTTAAAAAATTTATTATTCTAAACGAAATGTACTTAGTTTAAGAGAGTATAATATAATAATTTTTTTTCAATTTAATTTTGCAAAACTTTTTGAAAAATCTTAAGATTTGAACATTTTTTACCAAATTATCAAATACGAAACTTTATCTAAATTTCACAAACAGAGAAAATACAAGTTTAGAGCAAGCTTTGGAGAACACGGGATCGCATTTATCCCTGTAGCCGTAAAAAATTTAGCCCACTTAGAAAAAATTTAACAAAACTTATTCATTTTGACTGAGCTTAGAAGAAAAAAATATAATGTTTTACTCTCCCGAGTGATGCATTATTCAAAAAATTATTTTTGAAGCTGGCAGAAAATTTATTTACCATATATTAAATAGGGCGTGCCAACGCATAGTTGCTATTGAAATAAAAGGGGAAAAATAATCATTTTAAAACAAAAGCCCTTTGTCCTTATTCAATCAATGTAAATCATTCTAAATTATTCAGAACAGAATTCCAATTCTAATCCTGAGCATACGAATAATCAATTTAGGCCTTATCCCTGAAAAAAATTCGAACATGCTATTTGATCGTCTTTGTATTAAGACATAGAAGCCATAACAGAACTGCAAGAATACTCATGTTTCAGAGAATATAAGCTATGTACAACTAGACTGTGTCTAATTTATGCTGCAATTTAAAACACGTAAAATGAGAAACTAGGAACCGAAAACGCAAATTTCTGCTTGTTTTCATTCGTTTAAAACAAATGTCAAGAAACTCAATTTCTAAGGCTTAAATAAATCTAAAAGGAAGCATAAAAAATGATGCACAATTTTCCTGTCTCTGGGATAGTGATAAATCTCTATTTTAAGGATTTTCTTTCCAGCAAACAAAAAACTACTTTTCCGTGGGAGGACTTTAAGCTCCAAGAAACTGATAAAGATTTTCTTTTGTGCTATCAGGCAGACTGACCAAACAAGTTTTTTCACAAAGATTTACGATTGAGTTTCTGATTTTATAAAGCACTTGAACAGAAATAAGTCTACAACACTAGAATGTAAAATGGAAATATTTGTTCACATACAAATGAGACAGCAATTTAAATGAACACGTCCTTGTGCATGGTTATTTTTCATGCATTTTTTAATAATATTCTCAAATATTAAAAACTGATATTTTAGGTAAAAGAATTGAATTCTCACCAGAAAGTTTTAGTTCATGAGATTCCTGAAAATTACTTTCTTTAAATGTTAGCTAATAACAAATTTTGAAATAAAAACCTTTCAAGGAAAAATCGATTAATCATAGCGTCATAGCGATAATTAATAAACGTCGATCCCCCAAACGAAGAGATTCAGAATGTCTTCACATAAATCGAAGTAATGAAATTTAATTAACGCATTTTTGGATTCAATAAAATAAAAAATAGTTTCTAAATGATTTAATAACGAACACGAAAAAAAAATACTTCTTTCTCTTTCAATTACCGTAAAATCCGGCGTATAACGCGTACCTATACTTTTAAGCTGCACTTCGTAATTTTAGGTATATTCGCCGTATAAAACGCGCACTTTCTTTTTTACTAAGAAACCTGAAATATACGTGTGCAATGCTCCTATGTTTTGAAGTCATTTAATCTAGCTTTGGATAAAAACAATATACTTTAAAATTACAACCCGTGAAGTTCATAAGGAATTTTTAATATAATATAATGTCATTTCTTTTACATGAACTGTAACTTGATATGTGTACAAATCTAATTTTTTTTTCCTGTGCTCATTTTTTTATATTGTTATTATTATTTTTTTAAAAGCTATCACTTTGATATCCGGTGTATAAAGCGCACTTATGACACAAAAAATTAAATCAAAATTTATGGGTACGCGCGTTATACACCGGTTTTTACGGTATTTGTCTCATAAGAATGTGACTAAGGTATCCGAACACGTTCAGAGTACTTTTTAACAAAATAGCATACTAAAACATAAATGCTCTTTTAGGACTCAATACCAATAAATATTACTATTTAACTATCAATATTTAAAATAAATTACCTGAATTTTACAAAAATCACAATTATAAGTGAAATTTTAGCAATATTTTTGAAAAACTTCAAAGCAGTTAGAGATAAAAGTAATAAACGTATATTAGTAAAAGTATTACTAAAACAAATTAGATGCCTTTATCTATAAAATGTACAAATATTTTAATTTTTTATCAAAATTTGAAAATTTTAGAGCTGATTGAGCAAACATTATAAGAAATGTTACACTTTTTATGAGACAATTGTTTAAATAACAAGCTATAACTCAAAAAGTATTCCTACACTAAGAAATATTTTAGTACATTCTCTAGAAAATAACATAAATATCAGGTTCAAAAAGTTTTATAGAAATACATTCGTAATATTTTGAGTTATCAGACTCGCCATGTTAGATTTTGAGCCATTTAAATGCCCACTTCTGGTAGATCAAAAACCCACTTCCGGTTTTTCTAACTTTATAAAACGGATTGTAACGTGGCCTCTAGGTAGCGTGGAAACAAAACAGAGTATGTTTCGTAAAGTCAAAAGATAGCTCTATTCAATAAAATAAAAAACAAAAATATCTGTCTTGACTGAATTGGGTCATTTTCAACGTGTGTTCGGATACCTTAACTTCATACCAAAATTAATTTTTAACTCCTTAAAACTCTTTCTTTGATTAAGAAAATACTTTATTGGATTCACGAGTAAACGTTAAAAAAAGAAAAATATCAGAGAGAGAAGCTATTTAAAATAATGCCATACATATACAAAAAGGGGCATTTATTACTTTTAGGGAACACGTGCTTTTGACGGCTGCTTTTCGGAGTAGTCTTCAACCCGAACATTGGCGATATTATCCGATACGTTCCATTCACTACAAATATGATGGTAATAACCAATTATAACAGTACTTTAAAAATTTCACTAACAAATAATATTAGCAACCAATATAAACCAGAATTTGGTGTGTTTCTTACGGAACTGGTTTCATACAATCCCTATAACTATTAAGTTAACAGTATAACAGATAGATAATAACATTAAATTCAAATAATCAACTAAAGATTTGCAATTTCAATGAATAAAATGCATTGCATATAAGAATTGGCCCGGTTTCTAAAGAACAAATTCTAAAATCCCCCCACCCTCTACTAATCTGATCAGTAACAAAATCTTCCCTTTTCAGCGTAAGCTTTGAAACTAATACTACTTCTTTTATAAAAGCGTGCCCCCTCCCCCATCAAGCATCCGTTTAGCTTAAAATAAATCAGTGCATGGAACTTTAAAAAATATTTTAATGTTAACATAAGATGCAAAAGAGAAAAAATTGATTAAATCTTAATAATTACATCATATTTTTATCTTGAAAACTTAGAATTTAATGTTTTAAGCATGTTTCCTTCAACCACACAGAACAAAATCTGTGGACCGCTGAACGTGCTTATCTAAATTATTTTTGAAACCACTCCCGATAATCGTTTATTTTATAATATGACAGAAATGACATTTCAATGTATTCGATACAGTGTGGAGCATCTTTTCTGCTCCATATTCTAACAGAAACTATCTTCTAATTCTTATTGCATCAGGTTAATTCGTAATACATCAAAAAAAATTCACACATTTCTATATAATATTAGTTCTTCCCCAAAATTTATACTACGTATCTCACCTCAAATTTAAAATATACTAGAACAAGAATACTACTCAACCTTTTTTTCTGCTGGGCCGCATGCATATGTCAGCCATTTCACGCGAGCCGCAGCATGAGGTTAAATGGGAGGGGGGAGAGAGATAAAATAACATTTTGGAAATTAAAAATATGTAAAATTGATCAAATATATAATTCCTGTTTTGCTTTTTTTAATTAATATTTTTTTATTTTTGTCATTAACACTAAATTAAAAGAGAACTTAAGAAACATTCCTTCACAATTTTTGCATTGATGGATTTCATGTGATTACCAATAATATAACAAACTTCTTAGGGTGTCTTTGTAACCACTGTGACATTACCACTGACAAAACATTTTGCTGCTGTTGCAAAGAATATTCGATAAAGCCTATTTATCACCTCTTGAAAGAGGAAAATTATTGGTATTTTTTAAATACAGCACTTTCGTGACAAATCAAACAAATACTGATCCATGTTTGTTTTTCACCACAAAACAGTCAACCTCCAAATCGTTCGAATATTTATCGCTTGCAAGGTATAAAAGATTGTTCAAAATTAGTTCCGCCCATAAAATTGTCGTTACTCCACTGTTTTCAGTTATCACTAACCGTAACCGTTACAAATAGAAAAAGAATATCAATTCGCAGCCTTACGACATCCACAGCAAAAAAAGCAATATTTATATATTTGATTTCTTGTCAAAGAATTTCCCACCAAATTTTTAATACATTGTCTAAAATAAAAGAATTTCTAAGAGCCGAGCCACTTAAAAAGGTTCGGTGGGCCGCAGGTTGAGTATCGCTGTACCAGAAGCAAACCACTTGCATATGTCGCACACATGACACGCTGTTCCAGTTTAAACATTCACACAAAAACAAAACTGTCCAAACCCCACACCATGAATCATTCTAGCTGACGATGTATGTGAACCAAACTAACTTTAAAATGTCTGAAAATCCCCCAGTGAATCAAGTTTCTAAGAAGTGTGAGCTTCCCGTTTTTTGTTTCACACGAACAACCCAAGTTCCGTTCGCGTGAGTGAGTGAGTGATTTTGGGGTTTATTGGCGCAAGAGCCGATTTCGGCTATACTGCGCCAAACATTTGTTTTTATATCTGTAGTCTAGACGGGAAGAGAAAGAAAGAATGAATTGAATGACAAGAAAGAGGGTCGAAAATAGAGAAGGATCACTACGGTACCCCGGGTTCGTGAAGCCCGTGTTTACCAAAGACAGTAAACCCCGTGGGAAAAGGAAAAGATCACTAGGGCACCTCGGGATTGTGACACCCGTACTCACCTAAAGAAGGTCCTTGAGGGGTCCGTTCGCGTGTATCAGAAGAAAAAGAAAAGAGTTCCAGCTTTGATTGAAAACTAAATTTCCCCAACATTTTTCCCACTGAATTAAATTTTTCTGCCCTGACATAGTAGATCAAAAATCGCCAAGTGTTGTATAAGAATTGGCCATGAAAATCTTTTGATGGTCCACAGAAAAATTCGGACATTTATAATTTTAGAAAGTTTTGATTTAAAAAATGACGAATAGCGAAACGCAATGTGAAATATGTATTAATTTTTTTTTTAATTTTAGCTAATACTTTGAACGAGATTCCAAGTTAAGCGACTTTTAAGCTACTTTTGTTGGTGTATCTAATAAGAAAGTTGGCAACCATGATAAATTAGAAGCATGAAGTGGCGCAAATCCGGAAGGACAAAACCCGCGACCTACGGATCTGAAGCTGCAAGTAACTTAACCACTAGACCAAAATGATCACTTTAGTCCGGAGGTTGTTACTGGCTTATATAGATGATACCACTACACACTCCCCCACCAGTGAGTAGGTGGATATGCGAACGAACGATATAGTTGTTATGGCGAGCGTGTTACGCGAGCAGTTGTTGCCGTCAATTGGAGGAGTTGCATCGAATCTGACGAGGCTTTTTTTTTGTTTGCTCTTTTTGTGGGTAGATGGCGCCACGATAAATTAGAAGGTTGTCTTTTTCTGAATTCAGCCCAGGGTCACCAATGAGGTGGCGCACTTATCAGAAGGACAGAACCTGAGACCTTCGGTTCCGTAAGCACGTAACATACCGCTACACCAAAATGATCACTTCAGTCAGGAGGCTGTACTGGCTTATATAGTGATGTGATACCGCTACAAGCATAATAATTCAGTAAATTACGTTACGTTGACGGTTTGTTCTGATTTTTCGTGAAATTCCTATTCAATTTTTGAAAATGTTTATAGAGACATAAATAAATACAGCTATATATAGTGTTCCGCCATATAAGTGTCAATCAATCATATTAGTGGTACGCCAAATATATAAAATTATAGATTTTGTGAGTGGTCCATGCAACTCTAAAGGTTGACAACTGCTGTTAAAGATAACGGGAAAAGATGATTTTATATTCCAACAAAACGTCAACATTACAGCAGATAAGTAAAATTGGTATCTGGCATAACACAAAAAGTTGAAAAAGGCGGCGTTTTTTAATCATATGCACTGAGAGGATTTATTCGAAACAAAGGCACAATGATACATCTCAAAGAAGTCGCTAACTATTCACAATAATTTAGAAGTGTATTGATACTTAAATGAAAAACAGAACTCATGCAATGAAACAAAACAATAGTTTTAACATTATTTGTGATTCTTAAGCATACAAATTACCTGCCAAGAGGGAAATCCGAACAATTTATAGCATGTTTGAAAAACAGTGATGAAAAGGAAAAGTCTCTGTGTAACAGAACAACTACAAAATAATTGCGGTTACAAAACTACACGATAATGTCTTCTTTGGAACAATGTCTAGACAACATTCAGACAACAGAAAAGGTAAAATGTTGCATCGGAAACTGTATCGATCCAGGACGATGTTTCATCCTAAATCAGACATTTCTCGGAATGTAGTAAGTGCTACAATGAAATAAAAAAAATCTTCCCGACATAATTTGAAAAAACACAGGCCAAGTATAATGGTTGTTTTATCCTTACTAGCAAAAAGTAAGACCTTTTTCTGATAAAAAAAAATTGGTGAGAGAAGTAGTGGAATCACAATTGCGCTTAGTTTCAGAAATAGAGAAATATCTACGTTGTCACAAAACAGAGCGAAACTCCAAATTTTAAAGTAAGAGTTCACACTGAAGTATATTTCCAAAAAACGAATTAATCTTGCATTAGTTAAGTATCGTTAAAGACATGCTTGGGTGCCGAAATACTAATTACGAAGTACCGAGTAACATAAAGCAGAGACTCTGACAGTCAGAGGTAAATCTAACAGTCAGAGCAGAAGTATAAAAAAAAAAATCGGAATCAGCACCACTCTAAATTTATATATTTCTGCATCAACACGAATTCTCTTAAAGCTCATTATTTGAATTCCACAGAAGAGTTTTTACAGCGGACTTTCAAAATAACATGCCACAGCAAGAGTGGAATTACAAACTACATATATATACGAACACATGTGCGTATTATTTTAACTCCCCTACGGTACAATAACATAAACAACACTTGAATCAGTGCCGCAACAAGAACCTTTTCGGTTATAAGAACCCTCCGAGTAAACCAGAGCAGCACAATACTCTGCACATGGTGATTTCGGAAAGTTTCGAACATGCAACTGCTAAGTTTATTAAGATGCGATTCAATCAAATAACTACTATGGCTTTCAAAGTATCACATGAAATTCTGTAAAAATTATCACTCTTTAATTTGATCAATATATCCTATTTTTAAGAACACCTATACATATATATATATATATATATATATATATATTTCATCAAATATATGCATATACTTTTCCCCTACAGGACATAATCTATCCAGAGCAAGATTCTTTTAAACCAGTAAATAAATCATTCTGACTCCGAGTTCGAGGAAAATTTTACAGGGAAGGAATAGTTAACTTAAAATTGAGGGGAAAACTCATTACCTTTATTTTCACAAACCATGACAACTAATTTTATTCTAGTATTTCCTTCACTTACGGAAGTTTTTTCAACACGTTACAGTTGTAATCTGTCATCAAGAATATTATAACATTCTTTTATACATGCATCCTTCATATATTCTAGTTCAAGATAGTCAACTATCTTACCTCTGATATGCTTTTTAGAAATGAAATTTTAACAAGAAATCTTCATACACACGCATTAAATGTATTAATATATATATATATATAATAAAAATTCTATTATTATTCAATATACAAGGAGGACACATATCACTGAATTATATTATGACTACTTTTTAATAATTTAAATTTATATACACTTGAATATAATAATATGCATAAGAAAATCCATAAAAGATGGATCTGTATGAGATGAGTTCCATGAGTTTTAGCCGCTGTTTTAGAATTCCAGATTGTACAATTTCAGTTAAAGTTCAATATATTACAAAAAAATGTGATTAATAATCAGTGAGATTTTGGTCACATACGAAATCCACTTCAAAAATTAAAAACTGAATATGTTGACATCTTACAGCTTTTAACATAAGTATTCCGACCTCAATCGAGAACAATTGCAATACCCCGCAGTGAAGACAGAGAGAGCTTTGATACTTTGTTTCTTACTCGGTGATATTTTATTCAAGAGATTAAACTAATTGTCATAAGGAGCATTTAATAAAAGCCGTCGGAAGAATGTTAAGGAGCTTGACAAAATGGGAACAAGTTAAAATGATTAACACGGAAATAAGAACAAAATACCATAATGATACACAATGAAGGGAGGAAGAGAATGCTAAAATTCACTCCTAAATAAATATTTCAGAAATGAATATTGATTAAATGGACGATATGCTTAAAACTAAATTTTTTATATAGTATTACTGAGAATAAGATCTCTCTTCATTCCAAGACGTCTTTCCGTTATTTTTGTTCAACATCTAAAAAGGTTTTTTCGAATATAAATGCTTTTCAAAAGCAAGTGACAGAAATAACCACAGACGCTAAATATGTTTCCATTCAAAATAGATTGTTGAAGATATATACCGTATGGTAGTTTACAAAAAATGAGAAGTGGGAGTAAAAAAAAAAAGATATCAAAATGACGTTGACTGAAAATCCACCCAAATCTTAATAATGAGAAAAGAATTGGAATTTTTTTTTTTTTTTTTTGAAAATCTAAAACATGTTTTTTTTATAGTTGATGGCGGTGTATCTTTGAGCATCTGGACTGTAAAACAGTCCTCAATCCCATATCTTGAGAGTATGAGATGTTGGAGCGACGTTTGTGGGGTTTTACATTCTGCGGAGAGGTGTGTTGGCTATTGGTTGGTTTGAGGTGATCCGGGGGCGTGGCTATGTGTGGTGTCTTGGTTTGAAATTCTGTTCCTTTCCTTGGAATATTTGGTTTGGTTGAGAGCTGAGACACTGCTCTCTGATTGGTCGGCTTTCTTATAGTGGCGTGCACAGTCTCTTTTATGGGGAGAGGGTTACACTCTAATAAAACACGTAGACGAAATCACCGAGTGTAATCTCTATGATAAAAATTACAAATCTGTTGGTTGAATCCCCCCCCACTGCTCTTAATTATCCTAATAAATATACATACCCTATAATTTGACATTCTGCAAAAGGCTTTTCTTAATAGTAACAAGCTTGATAAAATGGAACAGCAGAGAAATGAGCCAGTGACCATTAGATCTTACACTAGACGCCAAAGTAGTTACACTCAGCTCTGAAAACAAACGAGACATAACAGGAAAAAAAAATTCAATTTAAAAAAATTTTTATGTGACAATATCTATCAATTGAAAGATTCCACATAATTTAAATCAATGTGACCTCAAGAAAAACGCATCACTGATTACACTAAATGCTTGTCGTATAGTCAGTGCCTTTGTTCCTTAATGCGTCGACTTTTCCCTACGAAACAATGGGTAAGCGAGAAGCCGTGTCCACACATAAGATACGCCCTTTAAAATAAAAACATTTTCAACAGAGACAACCGAGTTCGTAATCCTTTCAATTTGAAATGGTTTTCAAACCACATTCTCTCAAAGAAACAAGCGTGAATGTACGGTGGTATCACCTTTCAGGTGTGTGTAAATCCATTTGGATTGTATCCACATACTTCTGACCAAGTTTTAGGAACTATTCCTTCTGTTCCACTAAGGTAATGGTTCTCAAAATGTGGAACACATGTACCCTTAAGATACAAAAGCAGCTCCGGAAAGAAAAGTTAAAAATAGTTCCACAATCTCTCCTAGTATCATCCATATAACACATATACGACAATTGTAACCAATGAAAGAAAAGACTTATGTAAATGGAAATAATGAATAAGATAGGAACTAGTATTCTAGTAACATAAATTATTACCATTCCATCAAAATCCTTAATGCGTAATAACAGAAGAGATATATATGAATTTTAAGCGATTTTGTTTTTAGGAAGCTAATAAAAAGCTTTACACCAGATATTTTTAACTACTGCATGGAAATGCACTTGTCATTTATTTTTTTAACTAACAACTCTGAGCACGGTAAATAATTAATTGTCAATTTTCGGAAACTATTTTTATACTTATTTTATATAAACAGACATTTAACAATTAACATCAATTCAACGGTCGTCGAGACCGACAAAAAAAAAATTATTGTTGTCAAATTACCGTTCAAAGATGTCACATTTCAAAAATGCATTTTACTCTTGGTCGAAGACAAAACGATACATTAAACTTTACGTAATGCATAAGAAATATATCTCATCTTAGGTAACTGAAAACATCTACTGCCTTAAGTTTATTACAATAAATAATTAGTCAGTATGAGAAAACCACATTTGACGACTGGCAAGTTATTCTCAAAGTGAGTGTAACAGTTATGGAAGAAGTTGTCACCAAATCTATGGGCAGTTTCACTTACTTTTTAAGGAAATAATTCGTATTAAGTCATTTCGGAAAATTACCTCTATTTAGAAAGACAACGTGAATCGAAAAGATTCAATAATCATTGTTTCTAGAGAAAAACAGTGAATCGAAAAAGTTTGATAATCATTGTTTTAGACTCGCCAACCTTAAGAACGTGGACTGTGAAATGCAGTTTCATATTTTGCGACCCACTAATATGATTGACCACCATATAGCGGCCCACTATAACTATTATCATACACTATTTACATTTCCATACCACTGAAAAGTAACTTCACGAAAAGCAAGAACAAACAAGCAACGAAAAAATATTAAACTGAACTGATGCTGTCAATTTACCATGGTTATCACAGTTTAATCTCATTTCGGGCCCTGGGTGCAGAAGATCTACAGCCTCACTTGGCATTGGCGGTTCAAAATTTAGTACCAGAAAACCTGGTTAAGTCCAACTTATCCGGACCTTTCGGGTTCCCGGGACCCTGCGCGCCAGCCACAAGTGCCCAACGGAGAAACCGGGACTTGTTGCCAATTCTCACTTTCAAATGCCACCAGTAAAAGTAGCTAAAAAGTCACAAAATTCAGAAGGAATTTTGCTTAAAGTTGTAGATAAAATTTAAAAAATGTATATTCCATTCGTTTTGTTACTTGTCATTTCTGTGAAACTGAATCTTCCTAAAAATATAAATAATGTCTCAATTTTTCTGCGGACCAACAAAAATTTTTCATGGACAACCGGTAGGCGACCGCTGTTTAGTTCAATGAAAAGAGTACTAATAATGTACAAGGGACACATTTAAACTATAAAACTAAGGAAAAGGAGATAGATTAGATTTTTGATAATGAATAAAGGACATATAAAGATTGATAAACATTTCAAACTCACCCAAATTCAGATCACATTAAATAATGCTTCAGTGTTCACCAACTTCCACGAGACACGTCTTAATTAAAAGCTCGGACATCCAGGAAAGACTTAAAAAACAAAATGTGGAGATGTTGCTATGGCTCTAGGAGATAAATCACTGTCGAGCACAACAAAAGCGAGACATGTAGCCGGAGCTTAGTTAAGAAAAGCAAAAAAGCCCAAATCGACGCATTAATCAAGTTTGATGGTGCTCACAGACTGAAGGGTAGTTCTGGGTGTGGTTCCTCGGTGTATATAAGATTTGCTGCTGTTCTTCCTTGTTGATCTTAAACGAGAATCTTGAATTTTAATAGGAAGAGGGTAGTCCGGTTTTTCAGTAATGCCGATGCTCTGATAGTAATACAATCAAAGTTAGTTTCGGAATGTTTTCTTAACGAGATCAGTTTAAAGTTATACATTCAAGTAGGCAATTCAGGAGGTGTTTTGTCAGCAATTTCGGTGCACTTTCATTAGAATATAGAAATAATGGTAAATCAAAATCTAGATAATACAAGTATGAAAATTTTTATAAAGAAATGGTGATTTAATCAAATATGTTAAAATTGGTTTTATAAGCTTTGTTTCAGAAATAAATCTGCATTATCTGAGGAATCATATCATAAATCAGTGATTCTCAACATTTCTGTATTTCCATCCATTTTTTTTCATTAAAAAAAAAAAAATGGCTTTTTTTTCCTTCCGATTATTGTAACAATCTAATTTTATGAATAGTTTTTACGATTTATTTATTGCATTACAAAACAATATATCATTATGTGACTGTATTGTGTGCCCTCGTAATTCAAAAAAAGAATATTTATTATGATGCTGCCAGTAGCGTAAGGGAGAACATTTGGGCCCCCATGCAAAGTCAGGTTTGGGGACCCCTAGAGCCTCCCCCCCCCCGCCACGTACGTTACGCCACTGAATGCTGCACGGTTTTATTAATTTTACGAATCTTTACAAGTCTTGCGTGTATACAAAAAAAATTTTTAATAAAACATGCTAATGTTAACAATACATAACGTTCAAAGTGTGCACCTTTAATAATGTCCTTTAGTAATATATATACATGCCTTAAAATAAAGACTTGCGAGAATAATGCAGAAAATATTTTATCACACAACGGTTCAGTGTTTACTTCTATCGTTATTTCGAAGTGCATCGTGCGCGAAACGTTTTATTTTACAAAACAACGCACTTATCACCGGCTGTCAATATTCAACACACAGAACTGAAAATTTTAAAGGTCAATTTACTCAAGATAAGAGCTGGCTTGTTTTGTATTTCACCACCATCTGTACTCGAATTTGAGGGCGAAAATTCGATACATAACTGTTTCACAGATTCACTGACCTTTGAAAAATTCAGGAACAGACAATAGGGAACATCGTCTTATATCCTCCTATCTCCAGCTGCTGTTTTCATTCCCATATGAAAGTTTCGGACTGAATAAAAATTTTACTATCTCAGTAGCATCCTGAAAAATTCGAAAAAAAATGACGAATTTCGTAAGAAAAAAGGTTTAACAAGCGGGGATATATGCAAGGATTTTTCCCAATCAAAATCTACAGTTTCCAACGTTTGGAATATCGTACCAAATTTTGAATATCTCCGCTCACGAAAAAAATCGGGTTGGTGCAAAGAAATTACGTCGGGGTGAACAAGGGAACAGAAGCTCGTTGAAAATGGTTCAATACGAAACAAAATCTTCATGTGTCAAAAGTTTTGTTTCAAAACAAAGCAAATGAAGTTGTTAAGGATCCGTAAATTTAACGGTTGGCTGGACAGATTTAAATAACGGAACAATATCTTTTGTGCTTAAATTGTGGGTGAGGTAATTAATGTTTCTGCAACAGATGTGGAGAAATTGATACTCAGGTGTGGCCAGATGCGATTCTGGATTATGAAGAGAAACTCGATTTTTACTTTGATGAAGCTGAATTACTTTACAAAGTGACTTTGAATCAAACTTTCAAATTTAAAGCAGAAGAACGCACTGGGGAGTTGAGAATAATTATTCTTACGTAAAAAAACACGGACAGATAAGGAAAAGAAAACTGTGATAAAAAACAGTCAAAAGCATAAAGGTTTTACGAACCCACCCATACGTTGTGCAGAGGGTTCGCATATGAATTTCTATTAACTTTCGTCATGGGCTTCTTTGTGACGGTATTTGTAATGAGAACTTCGCCTGATAAAGGAACCATAATTTATTCAAATGAGCATTACTATACAAGCAGAAGTGTGCTGAACAGGAATGAGGATGGCATGTGGCAGCTAAAGAGGTGATAGACGTCAGCTACGAGTGGATGTTACGAGATCGATACGCAAGGGTTCAGAAGTTGCAAAGATAGTGAGAGGATAACGATGAGTTTAGCCGGAGAACAGTTCAGTGAAGGATTCATGAGCGATCCACTTCAAGGCAAGGAAGAGGATCAAAGATACAGCATAAGATAAAAACGTTAGAAGACTTCAAATACAGATCGCGAAATAAGTCGATATTATAACACATAATTTGTCAGAATTCGGATAGGGAAACCACTACAAGTGTGTAATTGCTTTTGATATTTTATTTCAGCTGAATAAAGAGAGTATTAAATTCACTGTCATGTCTGTTGCTAATTTGGATCCCAAGACATTCAAAGTTCTCTATTGTTACTAAACTAATCGGAAAGCTTTAATGCTTGCCGATTTTTGTCTGAAGAGCTTCATCAATGGGACAACAAATTGGAAAACGAAGCTGAACGTTGTATTACTGATTAATAATTGCACTGCACACTCCCACTTAAAGAATTTTAAGTGCACCAAGCTTGTTTACCCTCCAGCACAACTTCCGTAATGAAATCAAATCGCAGCCTCAAATCTCACCCCAGAAAATAAGTAGTTCCGCGTATTTTGCAGAGTTACGAGGTGAACAGCGATTACAAGGTATCTCTTTTGGAAGTAATGGTTTGACTGGTGAATTCTAGCAGATAAAATCGCAGCTGCAAAAAATTCCCAGTCCTTTCGATATGCCGATCTTTCAAGAAATTGGTTGGAACAAGGAAGAGACACCTTACGGATGACTAAGATGAAAACTTACCGATCGTTATGTGCTGAAAAAGCATGGTGCCATTTAATTTTACTTTTTTGATAAAATTTGACATTTTGAAATGTGTAATAATGTGAGATATGTGCTTCAAATAGTTGTGCAGACATATCTGAAGTAAAATTAAGTAACCATAAGGTTGTGGATGAAGCTGATTCTTCACTTTCAGAAGAAAAAAAGAGAAACTGCCTGCACCTTCAATCTTTGAAGTAAAAGCGGCTACAAAAAAAATGGTGACTTTTCTTAAATAAATTATTGATCAAATAGAGTTTGATTTCAATTATTAATGAAATTTATTCATTCGATTTCTCATAGCTTGGAAATTTTAAAATAACAAACACTATTTCAAAAATTCTTAAAGGTATAATGTAATATTTATCAAATGCTTTCCCTCCCCCATTCTTTTCGTTATTATTTGGTCTTTAAGAGAAAACGACAATTTTTTTCTCTTACGTCATAAAAAAAATGACAGAACTTTTATCAGTACGAATCCAATTGAGTTTACACATGAAGTGAAAAAGATAACTTACGAAACTAGATTAATGATGGAATGTCGAAGAAAAAAATTTAGTGTCTTAAAAATGTCATACAAAATGGTCTATTAAAAGATACATGGATAAAGAACAAGTTAGTGTACATTAAAAGCCATGAAATCGATTGGAAGTACAATTACGTCATTGAAGTAAAATGTTCACAATTGTTGTTCACACAGTCATTACTATCAGATTACTGATATACAAGAATAATAGGCTTTAAAAAGGGTAATTTTTCACAACGAATAGTCATAACGGTTGCCATAGAAAATTCATAGCAGTTATATAAAAACAGAATATCGATCGATACGACTTGGATTTTCCTTTGAATATTTTGCACCGTAGTACCTTTATCGATCCCTCATAGTTAAGAAAAAATAGTAAAACTAGATCAAACAATACTTATCGAAAGCATCGAAATAAAATACAGTATGTTTCATATCTTTATCATCGCATCCAGTTTCTAGCAAAACAATGAATCTAAGTTACCTTTTTATATTGTTGTATGGCAGAATAATAAATAAGCTGATCAAATCGAACTGCATATAAAAAAAAATCTCAAGGCAAGAAAGGAGAGTAAAAAAACCACTCTTTCCAATACTGAGTTGTGATCACAAAAAATATTTTACAAATTCATGTTTCTTGGTAACATTCTTGAGTTGGGAAATTGGGTTCTTGACCGTAAATCTCAGAAATTGGAAAAGAAAAAAAATTAACTCATTTCGAGTTTGACAATGAAGAGAAGAATCCCAGTATTCAAGGTCTTCACCTTGTCGGTAAAAGGAGCGATCGAAATTATTTTAAAAATATGAGGGGAAAGCTTATTCGATTAATTCCTATTAATTTCTTATTTAATTTTTACCAACATCGTGTATCTATGTTTTTTTTCCCCATCATTCTGTCAAAGAAAGTATCTATGGATAACAGTAACTTAGAATATGCTGCTCACACAAAAATGAATGTTCGCACAGAAATCTGTTCTTTGTTCACATAAAACCAACGTTTAATTAGAAAAATTGTCCCCTCAAAAAAAAAAAAACACGTAATCGAAATTGTACGAAGCACGCCATTTTTTGAAAGAAGAAAAAAGCTAAGACTGATTGAACCCAAAGCATGATCAGAAAACCTCAGTTGTACACTCTAGCAATGACAATACTTCAATCAAAAGACGGCATGATATGCATAACGATATTCAAATCAGAAATTCGATTTTATTTTGATTAAATTCAAACAATATAGTACCCTCTATACTAACGAACAGGCGTATAATCTAGCCCGATGCCATGATGAATTTCGTGGGCCTCGATCAGATTACGTCAGACAGGTGGCATTAGCAACAACAACAGCACTATAGATTATTTCTATTGATAATTCTAGGTAAACAACGGTTAAGTGATGAAAATGGCATCTTATTTTTATTTTAAATGACATCTTATAAAGCCTCATAATTTCGAATAGAAAAATTAATAAAACCCATGATTCTCTTTTTAAAGAACTTCAATGGAATTGAGCACATAATTTGCAACCCTCTAGCTGCTAGTCAATTCTCTGCCATCGAACTATCTTGGCCGAGTTCAAATCAGAAAATGAACAAATCGTTTAACATATTTTTTAAATTTCATGAATTAAAAATTTAAAAACTCACTTCAATACTTGTTGCGAGTTTTAAAAGGCGAAATTCAATTCTTATGATACGTAAATATTAGTTTAAAAAGTTTTAGTCATAAATTCTTATTAATTATAGAAAAGTATTGCAAAAAGGTATATATTTTTCAAAAATAAAATCCCAAGAAGTTTTTTTTAAAAAAATAGTTTTCTTAAATTTATTAATAAATGCTGTCTATAAAATTTAATAAAGGCACGCAGACAAAAAAAAACATACACAACAAATATGAATTCAGGAAAACGCTTTCAGTCATCAGTAAATGTCACCGAACTATAAAAATTCTAGTCGTCTGGGTTGGTAATATACACTATTTTAAGTCAGTCATCGATTTTCTTAAAATTCCGGAAGTGGCGCTTCAAGGTTGGACTAAATTAATGTCATGTTATAAAGTTGCATAATTGATTATTCATTGCAGCAAGAACATTAGGCATAATTAGGCAAGGAAAAATCAATTCGAGATATCCTGAGTTTTTCTTAGAACCAGACATAAAGCCTATAACCGAACGAGCCAATTAATGCTAATATAATAGTATTTAAAAGAGAATTTTTGAATTTTTCACCATGAGAGAAGAAAATTACACACACAGTTTTAAAAAAAACGAATATAAATTAAAAGCAATGGGCTAAATCCATGACGGTCACATGGTAAATGCAATCACGTGTTCTCTACTTGCAAAATTTACATTCAATTTCAAATCTCTCAGATGTTAAAATTCTTCAATACATTTGAAATTATTTTTTTTTTTTAATTCTAAAAAACGCGTATATTTTTAAATTGAGTGCATTTTGTTTACCTATATATAGGGACGTCTTAAGACTTCTTGAGGCCCTGGGCCCCTACACAAATGTAGGCCCCACATATGGCCCTTAAAAATAGACAGTACATAGCATACGTTGTCAAATACTCGTACAAAAAAGAACCCGAAACAAATAAATGTGCATGTCTTATAATCGCACAAACTGGTTCGATCGACTGCTACCTTTTGACTAAAGGATTAATGATGATGTATGGTAATAGACCTAGACATTTACATGGACAACGGTCATCACATGTTGTCAGTTGACACATATCGTCTGAAATTCCCAGATTTTCGGAGAATAAAACCGGAAAAAACATTTAACCGTTGAAATTATTCGAATGGTTATCTTATTATGGCTGAAGCTAGGCCCCAATAGTGGCCAAGGCCTTGGACCCGGGCCCATAAGACGTCCCTGCCAAAATAAATTATTGTTGAAAAATATCTACTTTTAAAAAGAAATTTCCCGCAAAAGGCAAACGTTGGCAACAGCGAAGTACATGAATTGATTAGCTGGAAACACGTGGTTGTATTTATCGTGTGACTATGACGTCACATGAATTTCGATCATTTTGTACGCCAGCGGTTCTTTTACTTTCCATCGCCTCCCTTACCCCCCTTTTACATCAGCCTGACATTGCGGACCCCTCCCCCAAGATTTTGAACACCCCTTCCTGGCCCTCAACACATGGCTGAATGATTTAAATGCAATCGTTATCTTATAGGAGCAGAATTCAGTACTTAATCTTTGCACATGTGTTTTTTGCAATTTTTAAAAAATATTACGTGGTAGTATTGGCTTTGTCGATATTTGCAAATTATAAAAAAAAAACTGAATTTATATTCCTTTATCAAAATACATGTTCCAGTAGAGTTTTTTCATTGGTAGCAATTTAGTATTCCAAGATGGCACATCTTTATATTTTTCCACTAGATCTTCGATAATGTAAAAAAAGGAAATCTTAACTTTAAATGAGAGTCCTTTACGGACCCCCTAAAAAAGCGATGGGGATCCCCGAGGGTCTGCGGACTACAGTTTAAGAACCGCTGAAGTACGCATCAAAATCTTTGTTACAAATTTAGAAGTTAAGTAACTAGACCTAATAACTACGAATGAAAAGCTAAGAAATATCTCTTAAATTTAATTTATTGGTAACAATTTCCTAGTTTGCACACGATGATCTAAAGCAAGATGTATATTAAACACTGAATAAGCATTACAAATGTTATACACTATATTTCCCTTTTTTTGAGAAATAAATAAAGCAAACAGAAATCACCTTTTATGTTTTAGTGAGTATGTACATAATTTTAGATTCTCTGTTCTGTTATTTTCTAGCAATAATTGCCCAGGCAAGATTAAATAAACTACATAAGAATTTTTAAGCTAATCTATAACCGTTTAAAAACTATGAGCCATCACAATGCAAATTTTCTCTCCTCAGTGTCAAATCTTTTATCTCGAAACTTGAATAACAGCCAACACCAAATCTTTCTAGCACTTCTCGCTGACGGGGGGTACTTTTTCACTGAAACTTCATAATCTCTTCACACAACCCACTTCGCGCCACTCTATACCCCCGCCAGAAAAAAGTTCAAAAAATGGTCCGATGCAGTGTTCCCAGAAAAAGAAAGATAACTCCGAAAGAAAAGTAGTGATTTATAAATCACTAAGGCATTTGCCCTGATAATAGCCTAGAGATCGTAATTTATGGACCAACTTGCCATTCGAAATCTCGCCAAATACCCACCGTTCCGGAACAAAGATGGATTTCGGACAGTTTTAAAAAAAGTACAAGAAAAGAAAATGGTTTGAAAATCAGAAACTATAAAATTTCGAACATGTGTGGATGGGCATATAATTTATTAATATCTTATTTCCTCAAGGAAAGGGGAAGGGGGGGAAAAAAATGAAAATCTCAACATCAAATTGCAGTACTTCAAACTTCCCATGTAACAAAAAAAAAAGCGGAAGTCCGTGAAAGATGATAAATCCACTTCAATAAAAGATTATAAATCCACTGGACAGTTGCATCGAAATTGGTTTTGTTCAGAAAAAGATAAAGCATAAAAGAACAATTGCAGTATGAAGACGACAGACTTGAGAATAAGAATCATCAATCAAAGTTGATGGTTCTATAACTTTACTCGACGATATTTATTACAGAAGATTAATATCGATCAAAATTAATATTGTATGTCCCACTATCAAATACCACGAGATTGGCTGTAAAAAATTTAATATCTCTATTAAAGAAGAAACTAAACAAATTATACGATTCTGCAATGGTTCGAATTCAACCTGAAATGAAATAATAATCAAGTTCAATGTTCTAATTTAAAATACACAAGGAATTATACATATTTCCTCTTATGCTTAAGATTCCCTTCATTTTAATTTTCATTTCTATTGCAAATAATTTGATGAGCCAAAGTAATAAGAATTTTAATGTTAACATTTAGATATCTGAAAATACAACATAAAATAAGTTTATAATGGGTGAAAAGTTTTTATGATAATGACAAAGTTTGACGAATGGTCTTTATGCAAGATATTTTTTGCATTAAGATTTAACAGACTAGAATTTTGTATTAAGAGGAAAACCAAAAGAGACATGATCAATTTAACACAGACATAATTATTTTCCTCAAAATAATTAAGCTTGCATTTGAATTTTTGTTGAAACACTGATAATAAAATATTTTTCTCAAAAATTAATTTTGTCTTTATTAGAACTATAAAATTTTCAAAATTTTAATCCACGGGCAAATTTTCACATTAAAAAATTTGTTTTTGTAACTATACAAGGAAGATTTGTTGGAAAAATAAAAAATTAATTGTGCATGATTACTTCGTAACTAAGAATTACATTATATTGTAAAATTTCATCAAACCAAGACAATTATACAGTTATAAATAAATACCTGAATATAACCTAAATCAGGCCACACACACCTTGGACATATATTGACAAATAAAGACTACTATAGACAAAAAGCACATAGTATCAAAAACGGTTCAGAAAAACAAAATGTTTCCTAATCAAAAATTTATTTTTGTATACATTTGCTACAAATAGTTCATGTTGATGCACTCAAATTATCAGGTGACTTTTTAAAACATTTGACAATCAAGTCAAAACACTTTTTCAGAGGTTTAACTATAATACAATTACCAATCTTGGAATTTCTTAGATGTCATTTGATAATAAAAATTTAGGAATTCAAAACTAGTTACATTTTATAATACTAAGGTTCTCTTAATATACGATCCCATTTCTTTTTGCAGGACTTCAAACCTTCCAGATATTTTATGATTTAAAATAAGGACCCTTTTACAATAAAATTATACTTGAAAATATTTAAGAAAAAATGAGAAAAATAATCCACCAGCCTCTAAACTCCTGCTTAATCAGCATTTTGGAATGAGCCATATATATACCACAAGCTTTCAAAAAAAATCTAGGCTCTACAATAAATTTCATATAACTAACTACCAATAAGGTAATTGGTTAAGCATATTAAATTATTCAAAAGAAGTCAAGTATGAGTATTAAGTAAAAACATTCAAGAGTGAAATTATAATACGAGAAACTAAAATTATACATTAAGAATGAATTCAAACCAACAAGATAATATACAATGCTTAGAAGGTACTGTGTGTAAAGTTGATTGCTTGATTTGCTCTTTTAAATCTCAATTCTCTTGCTCTACATGTTTGCTTGTTTAAAGCTTAATCTTTACTTATAAAACTTTTAAACATTCTCTAGTGGTAAAAAGTTATTCCTAAAGAAAAAAAAATTATTGTATTAATGCCATTTATTTTTAAAAGAACTATGCTCTTTACAAAACTAAATATATGGTTTGATTTTTACTTTTTTCTTGACATTCAGTTCTTGTTTTTGTTTTTTTTTAATCAAGGATGAATCATACGCATAAAACATCACAGACTATAATTTAAATGGATGTAAAATTCATAAGTAAAATAATTTTTTTACAATTCCCTATTTTTATTCTTAATTTTTGAAAGAATTCTCACATTTACATACTTAGTGAAAATTATGTTTCAAATAGTCTAGCACTATAAATTATCAAAGAAAGAATATTGATTTCTCAGATACTATAATTTGATGGCATATATTTTAATTAATGAACTAATGGCCCTTGTAATGAATGCACGTATCACAATCATGACTTATACTTAAAAAGAACATGTTTTACAAACCTACCTTTCTTATGGTTCTAACACATTTTGAAGTTATTATTTTAAATATTTGTCAGTGATTCAATTTATATAAAATTCTTTTACACTCAGAAATTATTTTAGGAGAATACCGAAAGAATTTAATTTTATTACTACAGTGACTTACAAGACCTTACAATTAAAATGTTCAAGAAACACATTGAAAATCTATCAACTGTACAGCATCTGCAGACTAATCCAATATACAATTATCTAACAATGTATGAATATAATACTATTTATTTTGTCTTATTTATTTAGTCATAACTTAACGTAACTCATACCATTCTGTACATTATTGTTTACAATATTTTAAGCCCTACATATGCAGGGAAAAAGTTAAAAATGCATCATAAATTTTGAAAAAAGAAAAAATAAAGTAATAAAAAATCAACTCTTAATTAATATATATTGAAGTCATTACATGAGCTCTTAAAGCACTGAAATCAGATGAATTCAAATGTTGTATTTATAATCAAGAAACATACTAATAATTATTTAAAAAACACTTTTGAAGCAACAATTTTAATTTTAAGAAACAAACACCTTATATAATTTGAGCTATTATTGAATGTGAACACAATTTCATTTATTACATTTTCATTACAACAATAGTTAACTTTGATTTGATAGCTCATGCAAATTAGTCATTTTAAGAGTACATAGAAATTTCAAATACCAATTAGAAACTAAATAAGAGATCATTCACTTAACTATTGATACATGAATTTATTTCTATAGCATGAACTCTGAATACATTACTCAATGTTGAGGAATATTCCAGATTATATTCTCAAGTTTAAAAATTCGAACAACCATAACAATAATAATATGAAATATTGAAATATTTATGTAAAAAATCAATACAAATTTTTTAAAAAAAATATTATTCAAATACACAAATAAAATTACATATTTAGAGCAATTATTTCTTGTATAACAATCCAATTTAATACATTATATATCCTCTTTTACACATCCTTTATTTGTTCTTTTTCGTATTCCAATGTAAATACTAGATAAATTCAATTTTTTTCACTCACTAAAAAAAATAATTTTGTAAATATTAAAAAATAAAAAGATTAATTTTTGAAAGTTGTTTTTTTTTATGAATTTATTTAACATTCATCCTTGATGTTAATTTTCACAAAAAATGTGAATTCGACTGTCCAATTAAAAATAAATTTTAACTTTACGAAACTTGACATTTTAAAAGTAAAATTCTATATTAGGAAATGATAACTATTTCAAAAACATGTCTGTATTATTTTTAATAAATTCCAATTATTCCAAAAATATACATAAATAAGCAACATACCAAAATACTAAATATTATTTAGGAAATAAACATATCTTTTAAATACATGATATTCCACAAGTAAACATACAATTTCACAATATTCAAACCATTAATTTAACTATTTCATTTGCTCTTGTCATTATGCTTCTTTGTTCATGTCACAAATATGTTATAATAAAAATAAACATTGCAAAGAATAACATAGCTCCACAAATATTTTTATTCTTGCCTTTATAAATAATACTCAGAGCAAATTGAAAGGAAAAAAATGCTTCATCATTTGAAAAACCTAAAAATTTAACATTCTTTTAAATTTTAAAAATTTCTATTTCTACCAGAAAATGTCAAGTTCCTAATTTGACTATTAGAAAAACTAATTGAATAACATAACATTCCATAATGTCAAAAATTAATATAATTCTAAAATTAAACATTACAAATAAATTTGAATTATTTGCAAGATTATTTTAATTGTTCAGTATATATTTAGTATATCTTCAAAATCTATTTCAAATTTTGATTTTTTATTTTATCATAATTATATACAATTAATCAATAGACTTGCAACATTTTATTTGAGACGATTAAAATATATTGTAGTCATTTATTTTTAAAATGTATTTATTTATTTAAACATTATTATTTATTAAACATTATTATTTAAAATGTATTTATTTATTTAAACATTAAATATTAAGGACCCTATACACTATAACAACTTTTAATATTTCACTTTTTAATGATTTTAAAAAGAAATATAAACACAAAAATATAAATGAAACATGAAAAACATTTCTTTCCAATCAATGTATAAAACTCGTTTATTTATTTTTAAAGTTTAAAATGGAATGAAATTATAATTTATAAATAAATTAAGTTATTTACAACATGACATACTTTTTATATGAAGCTATAATATAAACATATAAATTTTGGGGGTTTTTTAGCAAATTTTATGCCATGAAATTAATTTTAAAATATTTCCATTTCATAAAGCAAAGAATTTTAATTCATATTGGATTTTTCAGCTATTTCATTAAATTTCAAAACTCTTAAAATTTGGTATTTTAACTGTTTTTTAAATATTTTTCAATAAAATAAAAAATTAAACAGTTGACAGCTACATTTTAAAACTTAATGATAGACAATATTTAAAAGGAATTCAAATAATACATTTTAAATTTTAAATACAAATATCAATTAGTTCACAAACAACCCCTTTGTAATATTTTTGGCTTCTTCCTTACAAATAGTAAACAAAAATTATTTTCAGTTACAATGTTATTGTTTTTTCCCTTTCCCTTTCAAATTATTATCATCATTTAGTAGAAACGAACAGAGCTGACCTGTTTAACACTAATCGTAGAAATTTTATTATTTATTTTTTCCTTCCTAGAAAAAAAAATAATAAGTTACTGTATCACGTTCACAAGATCTCCTTCACAAACAAGCAGATCGGTTGAACTTTGAGAGAAAAATATCAGGTATAACTCACCCATTCGTGCTTTGAAAGTCATTGTTTCCTTAATATTGTGATGAATAAAATAATTTGATTTATCAAATCTCTCAATGAAATCCTTAAAAGGTAAACAACACTCAATCAGTAAATCTCAATACTTCGTACATTGAAAACTTATCCCGGAATGTTCCGCTCATACAACTGAATTGATGCATTTCGCAAAATAAGAGCTTCAGCGCTCTCTTTTGGCGAAAAACAGAACTTATGCGAAGTCTTTAAAATGTAGAGATGAAATACATATAGAGAGTCTACTAAATTTTTTTGATAGATATACAAATAGGTATAATTAGTTTGTAGAATCGATGCACTGTTCGCTACTGTATTTTAATTTGTGGCTTATATTGGGCTATAAAGAAGTTAATTCTTAGAGGATTAGTGGCAATCTAGTCCGCAAATGAGCAAATGATCCGCTAGTCAACAACGATATTAAATGGATAGTGTCCAAAAATACCAAATAAGATAATACAGAAAGAAGTTATAATTTTCAATTATAAGCAATTGAACTTAAACAAAGTCTTCAAAGTATAACAATGAAATATGCAATAGGAAACGAGTAATTTTATTTCACTTGTAATGACTCAAAAATATCGATATATGAGTATGAGCACACATCTTCGTGACAAATGGTTTTGATCTACTTAAACCCTCTGAAATTCTTCACCCTACACTAGAGCAACATGAAAAAATATTGCTGTAATCTCAAAAAAAACCCAAAAGAAAACGAATATTTTTTATTTCTTTTTAAAAAGAGATATTCTGAAACTCATATTGATGGGCCATGCCCCTACATGAACAACAAAATCCACCAAAAGCTTTCAAATCGTATTAAATTCTAAGACCCTGAGCAATTGGGAAACTATATATTTTAATATTTTACAACTATTAGAAAAATACTGAAGCATTATTGACTGGGGGATCAATAATCAGTTCAGTTTAATCTAGGGTTTGCAGCCCCGGGATCCCGGTGGTTTTTCAAATCCCGGGATTAAAATAACTAATCCCAGGATTTAATTTTTGTCTGAATTATACTTTGAAATTTTTTTTCAGAGTATTGTGAATACATTTAATGTATCTTATTTACTTTTGTTGTACTGTATACGTTTACTGTCAGTTTTCTTACGTGTTGAACCTTGAAAGGTTCGAGGGGGGTGTCTATGTTAAACCATGAAATATGTTTTCTCTTATTTTCTTCTGTAACTTTCTCCCCGTCGTGAGTGGGATCAGAAAACCAACATATCTCCCACCCTCAGGATGTCCGGTGTCAGCTAACATGGACAGAGGTAATTAGAATTTTTGGAGCACATCTAGTAGGGTTTTTAGCCCCGAGATCCCGGTGTTTGTTGCAATCCTTAAATCCAGGGTTTAAAATAACTAATTCCGGGATTTAATTTTTGTATAAATTATATTTAAAAAATTTTTGCTCATAAAAATTTTCTAAGAATTTAATTCTTCAAAAATTTATATTTTGCTTATAAAATATGTATGTAGAATTTTTTTGTGCAATTATAAATGCTGTAGGTAAAAAAAAATATATGTACAGCTCTCATTTCTCGTATGGGTGAGTGAGTGAGAGAATATTAACGTCGCACTGATTAGCAACATTCTCGTATGGGAGAGCGTCTCTCAGATCTAAGTGGCTCCCTGCAATGCTTACACAATAATATTAGCAACATCGCAAGAACAGATTTTGTCATAGTTCCTTCTTCACTTAAATGCCGTTAATTAATAGCGGACCTGCTTGGAAGACTTAAGACACTACAAATCCTATTGCATTACTAGTAGCTCATGCAACTGGATCTTCAACTTCAATTGAGGTAACACTTGAAATTGATTCACATTCTAATTCAATAACTGCATTAGTTCATATACAAAAACCATTAAGTGTAGCAAAAGAAAATAAAGTTATCAAAGAGGTATATGCGCCAATGCAGTTTATTAAATTTGAGACACTGTCATCAAAAATTCAAAAAGAAATGCCTCTTTTTTGAAAATGGAGGGAGACGTGGTGACTACATGAAAAGAACATATTCCTATTTAATGACGATAATACCACTAGCAAAGGATCCGAACGTGCATTTTCTTCGGCAGGACAATTTGTAACAAAAATAAGAAGCCGTTTCAACGATGAAAAGCTGGAGGAGCTGTGTTTTTATAAGCTTATTTGCAGAAACACAGGAAATGAAGAAATGCTTTTTTTTTTATAAATTTCACTATGCACAATTTTTATTTGTTTTTTATGATAAATTAATTTTTTCGGGAAATCTTCAATAACGTGGGCTGGATTTTCTACCGCCAAATTCTCTTTTCTAGCCGAAGATCGTTCGCCAAGGCGTATCCTTGAGAGGAACCGGTTTGTAGTAACCATATGCTATACGATTCTCCTCAGAGAAAACTCCGCGTAGTAATACATTGTATTCCTGACATTCGGGTTTTCATTTCAGTGTTGATGTTTTCTGAAAATATTACCAGTATAGTTTAAAGGGAAGGTTAAACGATTTCTCGAATTCATATTTTAAACTTTTTTATCTCAAAATGAGATTTAAAAAAAAACTTTATGTACATGACAACTAAGTTAAATTTCAAGTTTTTTCTTTTCAAAGCAAAGAGTTATTATTTAAATTCGAAGCTAAATTACATTATTTTTATAAATACGAGACATAAGTATCAAATGAATAATAGTTTAAATTTTTTGCCAGAACAAAGGAAAATAATTATTTATAATTATGAAAAAACACACATTTTAGTACAATCAGTGCTGATTGTCTAGTCAAACTAATCCAGAAATCTCAAATATCTTACTATCCTAAATATCTATTATTTGTTTTATATCTCATCATTACCTTAATTTTTAAAGGACATAATCACTCAGATTTTTCGAAATAATCGAATGCTTTTCTGAAAAAATTTTCTTCCTTTATATATATTCAGAGATGATTTATTTTTTTTAAATCATAGATTATTTTATATTGGGGTTTTTAGATATAATAGTTACAAGGTTTTTATTACAGTTTGGAAGGGAATATATACTTATATACAGTACAATATCTTACACATATCATAATTTTCATTATATTTCTCTTTTTTTTTAACTACAGATTTTCGAAAAAATAGAGATTTACAAAAAGCTGTTGATATTGTATGAGTTCCTGAATAGTATAAGAAAATTCATTTCTGCTCCTGATAATAAAAGTGGCCGCGGTAACCTAGTGGTCAAGTTAACGGACTCGCGGCCGGTGTGTCATGAGTTCGAGCCCAATACCACTGAAGACTCGCATTGTAGGGGGGCAATGCATAAAAAATCTATCGATGCTTAAACGTTCTCTCGTTGGTGTGGTGTAGAAGTTAGGAGAGGGGTTGACAGCTCAGGTGTTGTCCTCGTCACTTGACCTTCAAAAACCCTCGAGTAGCTGAATAGCGTAGTGCTAATATTTATTCACTCAAGATAATAAATGTGTTGAAAATAAATCTCGGATTATCCATGTATAATAAAGCTAGAATTTTCAACAACCAAAACACCACGGCTTCTAGAATTCCTGGAAAGGGGTGACTGTAAATTGATATCTTTGCTGCACCACTTTGAATGAACAGGAAATTCATCAATCAAGAGTTCATTAGGGATATAAACATATTAATCTTAAATTAAGATTTCAAAATTTAGCATTTTTTTTATGAAACTAATCAAAATAAAAACTCTAGAATTAACTAATGTCTTTTTGAATCCTCCTTGATATTATTCCTTTTAATTACTTTTACAACTTTACATACATCTGTGTAAAATAATTAAATGATTTTTTTTCCTTCTAAATAGGACATAAGATGTAAAAATTCTTTTCATTGAAAATGAGTGATTTCCATTTTGTACAATTTATATTTCAATATTTGAACCATATGAAACTACAATTATAGCAAAAGTTATAATTGACATAGTTTAAATATCCATGTAAAAATTAAAATAGAATTGAGACAATGATGAAATAACAAAATTTATGTGCTCCTTAATCCATTGTTTTCTAATAAAAGTTGATAAACATTTAAAAACATGTAATCTCAAAAACTTGGAAAATTATTTTAAAAATATCATATTATGACTGAAGGTTGAATATATTATGCCAATTGCAAAATTTTAAAATGAATGTTGAAAAAAAGAATATGTTCTGGTTAAACACTTTTCTCCTTGCAAAACAAGAATGAATGTTTTAATCAACAAGACTTAGATTTTTTCAGAGGTCATAGTCAATTTTTAAAAAATGATAGCATTAATTTTTTGATTTGTTTAAAGATCATAGCCAATAAAAATATGATTAATAGCATTTTCTTAATTTCAGAACTTAAAACAAAATCAGTAAAAAAAAGTATCAAAAAATATAAATTAATTCATTGCTTTTCAAACTGTGGGGTGCGCCTCTCCAGGGGGGTGGGATAACCCTACAAGGAGGGTGCGAGCATGTCGGAAATAAAAGATTAATTAAGAATGTATCTATATATTAATTTATTGAAAGAAAGCAAAGGAAAATATATTCTGATATAAAAATTAATCAAATATCCATGTGTACACTGTTATAATATACTTATAAATTGTACAGTACAATACATTTGATAATAAATTTATCTGTATTAAATTAAGAACAAGTTTAATAATTACTACCGACTTCCTTGAGCTTGCTATATATATAAATTTAATATATCTTGATAATTTGTGTTATTTATAATTAAAGTCGTACTTTAATTTCAGCATCAAAGTACATTATTATTGCTTTAAATACAATGTTATTGTATGGGGGGGGCGATGAAAATTATGATTGAAAATTGGGTCGTCAATATTTAAAATTTGAGAAGCACTGAACTTATTGGTAAACTTTTTTATTTTAGATTATCATACATGGCATGATTTATAGCATACCATATTCTATTGTGTCATATGTAACATCTACGTACTAAAGTATCATTGAATTTTGTAGATAGGATGCAAAAATGAGAAAAATTTATGAAATTAATATACTTAACTATTAATCATTTGTAAGAAAATAAAAATTAACTGGATTTTTTATTTCTCATATAAAATTCTGTTTTTTTTTGTTTTGTTTTTTGTCATAATACTGTGTAACTTTTACCTTCAACATTAAAATTCTGTAAAATATAGAGTATGTTGTACAGAAATCATTAATATAAAACATTATCTTGTAGATTATTGCACACAAATTCAAATGTTTAATATTATTCAGTCAACTATATAGAAACAAATCTTTTGCAAAAAAAAAATTCACAGGTCATAAAAAACAGAAATTTTTTTGTTGAATATTTTTTATATGCCACGAAAACACTAAATTAACTTTTAATTTTTTTTGTATTGGTTTAATTAATAATCATTGCATTCTTTACCGTCTAATTGATTCGATCAGCTGAACTATTTTTTAGCACTTGAAAGCAATTAATCGTGTAAATGTAATTCAAGAATTGGCTCTGTGCATTAAATATCTAAATTCTACGAGGATATAATGCTTAATTATTTAAAAGAAATTTAGAAGTGATACTTTAAATTTATAAGAGGACATTTTTTTTCTAAACTTATAATAATCAAATTTATATTATTTGAAGACTCCTAAATTTCTTTGTGTATTCAAAGAAAAAAAATTCTTTGTGTTCATCATTAAATTTGACCTTTTTTTTTTTTGCTAAATCCTATGTTTTATTTTGCAGAGTTTCTTGATGAAATTATTCATTCAAGAGTATCTTGATGAAAAATGCTTAAAACTCGTTTATTAAGTCACCAAATACTTTTTTTCTGCTAAACATAATTATTACAAAAATATGTTAACAAACTTTGTATCAAGTGTTTTAAATGATTCAGTTTTATTTATTTACTAGCCGTTACCCTCCCGCTTCGCTGGGTATTTCATGATGTTTTATAAATATATCTGTTTATATTCTGACAGACAAAAATTTAAAAAATTAGTTTTTTGTTATGAGTTGTTATGAATGAGAATGAGACTTTAGATTTTGAGTTTGATGTAGAATGCAATTATGAATTGTATAACGAACGGATTTTGACTTACCGCCATTTTCATGCTGGGCATAGGAACACTGTGGAAGTATTTCTTATAAAGCTGAATAGAGAAAATATATAACTGAAGATATTATTAATTAATCACAGCAAGGATCAATGAGTTCACAAGTCGACTTTTCATGTATAAATTTACTTCACACACACACTCATGCCTTTACATGTACGATAAAAGAAACAAACATTACACTAAAACATAATCACAAGAATGGCGACCAGTACAACCGAATCATCCGAATGGAATGTCGTTTTCCCC